>RPOG01001759.1:0-127702 GCA_008086565.1 Thalassoma bifasciatum
ACACACACACAGTGAGTATTTTTCCATGTTTCTCATGTTTCCTGATGCGCTGGTTTTCGAGCTGCCAAGTGGTGCAGAGACAGAGCCTTGACCTGCGCTCGACCTGCAGCAGACTCACTGAATGATTTCTGAAAAACACTTCTGGACGCGTGACCTTTGACCTTTCCTCTGCATGGTGTGACGCTGTAGGTCGATATGAAGTCTTTTCTTTTCTCCTGATGAACACAGACGTGTGAGGGCGAGAAGTGGCCTTGGTTTAAAACAGTAAATATAGAAATGAAACAACGAGACCTGATGAGTTGGCGAGGAAATAAAAAGAAAATGACCACAGATGGAAAAGATGACATTAGTAATCAGTGATCAGAGGCTCTGTGGTGAGACCTGATTGAAATTTACCACCATAATGGAAACTGTATAAGTATAAAAGACTTCTTGTTGTGTCTGCTCGACTTCTCCAATGATTCTGGACATTTCTATTTCTCCAGGATATGTCACCGTCTCATGCTGGAGTTCAAGGTGGATGTTTTTTTACTTTATGTTTCAGGAGCCAGGTGGTCTGGATGCCTTTCTCTCCCCCTCCCTCCCTCCCTCCCTCTCTCGCTCCTGGTTGGAGTGGGCTGCCTTTTCAAGAGGCGTTCGGGGGCCCCAGCTGCTTGGCCTAGAGCTCCTCCAGAGAGCCGAGGATTAAACTGAGGGGAGACGGACACAGAGAGGGAGAGAGAGAGAGAGACACACACACACACACACACACACACACACACACACACACACACACACACTCTCTCTCTCTCTCTCTCTCTCTCTCTCTCTCTCTCTCTCTCTCTCTCTCACACACACACACACACACACAAACAGAGTTTTGCCACCATCAGCCTCAGTCACAGGTGGTTTCTTCTGAGGACCTTTGGAAAAAAAAACATGTAATGGTCAAAGAAAAACTGCTGCAATAAAAAAAAGTTTGACTTCTTTGATGCTGCACTTTTCACCTGATAAAATACAACAGCTTGTGATACAAGCTGCTTCAGTAAAAGTAGAAACACCTGAGTCTGTTTGAAATGTGAATTTAAAGCATATTTATGTCCTTAGACTGTAAAATGTGAAAAAATGTAGATACTCCCTCTACTGAAAATCTTCAGTGAAGCAAATTCTTATTGAACAGATGACATTTTTGATATTCATTAAATATATATGACCTGGGAGTTCAGTCTGTTGCTGTTTTAAGTAGGGGAGGCTGGGGGCAGGTGTTACATTCCACATTCTTTAAAACTAACAGATAACCCAAAACACTCTCAGCATCTTTCACGCTAAAAACACATCTATCTCTCTAAAGAAAGAATAACAGTACTGCACAAGCTTTGATAGAGAAAGTAAGATCCATCATTTCTTTGTTTATGATGTTGATTCTGATATTAACAAGGGCTGTGTAATCTGTAAATGTATTATACAAGTTTTTCTGTAGATTACCGTGATAAACTGCCCACTTTACAATCATTTTAGCCTCTATTCTTATGAGGTTCATCTCAAAATATTAAAAATAACAACTTTTTAGTTAAGTTTGAACATGTTTTAATGAGCCAAATCTAAACTGGCTGAAAAAATCTTCATTCTAGATTTAATCACACCAAAAAGAGGGAAAATGAAGATCAAAAGATCCAGAGTATCTGAAGAAATGTACTCTGTGATGGAAGTCACTGCTTAAAAATAGATATAACTCTGGAGATCACTGCATGGGCTCAAACAGTCTCTAATGCAAAGAAGAAACCAGATTTAAACCTGATCCAGAACCAGTGCAGACTTTCTGGACTTGAGCCCACGACTATTCAGACTGAAGATGTCTGCAGATGAAAAGCTAAACATGTGAAATCTGTTTGATTTAACTGCCTGAGCTGCTCACATTCATAAAATTGTGATGGTTTATCTTCTCTTCTCAGTATCAACTGACATTTGTTCTCCTCTCTGCAGGTTATGAACTGTTTAACTCAGAAAATCATCATTAAAGAGACTGATTCAGGAGCATCTGAGGTCAAGGACTCAGCTCTTCTTTATCCTCTGATCTGCAGGCGGATTCTTTCCATCGATCTCAAACAAAGAAGGAGAGAGTTCACTCACCTCAGACAGCTGCAGACAATGAAAATCAGCAGAATAAGTCTTTAAAGAAAAGTGTGAATGTTTCAACTCTGAGCTCACCCTGCTTCTTGTGTACAGCTCATTTCTCTGGAGCCAGACTGCAGCACAGGTCTGCTCTGCAGAGATCAGCAGCTCTGTTGAATTATTTCCTCATGCGGTCTCTCACAGAGTGATGGACCTCTACCTATCTGAGAGACCCGGCCTCAATGGAGTCTCCTTTTTATACACAGTCATGTGACTAACCCACTGATCATTAACCAGACAATATTACACAGTTTTTCCTGTTTTGTTTCTTTCTTTCTTATTTTAAAACCTTGAACTTACCTATTGCTTGCATCAAGTGAAATTTAGTTTGAATTACATGAAATTTAAATATTTGAAAAACATTGAAATATCATTGTTCAACACAGTGCCTTCACTTTTTTATTTTCAGGGTTAGATTCAATAATTTACACTGCATTCTTCATAAATAACCAAAAAAGAGATATAAGAGTGTAAGGTAATGAAGGTAGTCCTCAAACCATCACAAAGCAAACAAATTAATCACTGTTTTTATAAAATATCATCTTACAATTTCTAAATATACATCAAAATCAACTCCAAACGATTTTTATAATGGTATGAAGAAAAAACGTTGAGTGTTTAATGTGAAAATCACATGATTTAAAAAATCCAATGTTTCTACTGGTGTCTTTTCAGTTTGCATAAAGTGAAAGAACCAGAGGCCTGCTGCTGTTCTCAAGAAAAAATCAAAACCTTAACTTTACTTTTAGAGACTTCTAAACATCCTACACCCAGTTTAAGTCACCTTAAGCTGATCAAACTAACACAGACTTCAAAACATGCTGTCAGATTCTACAAATCAATTCAATGAGAATATTTTTTTTTCAAGCTCCAGTGAAAGATATATGTAAGGCGTAAACAGAGATATCTGACTGATTCTTCATATTAAATTTATAAACAGGTCTGTGTGGTCACAATAGAGATTAAAATGAAGCAGAGTTTGATGTGAAGTCATAATAAAACATCTGAAACAAAGAATCAAATAGAAGTTCCTCGTACTTCATTCAGTGATAAAATATCTGGAGTTAACAACACCTTTCAATGGTCATTGAAGCTCTGATAATAATGCTCAAGATGCTAGAAAAATGAAAGTGACATGAAAAATTTCCAGCTCTTAAAACTTTAAGAATATTTCTCAAAGGATGAAACAATTGCAGAAGTTTTGAATTTATCTAAATTAAACTACAGACCACAGACCTGTAATAAAACCAAAAACCTTTCAGCTTACATCTGTATAGATAAATAAATAAAAGAACAGTGCTCAAATCTCTAATTGAAAACAAGAAAAAAAAGTATTGTATACATTTATTTATAACCCATATTTGATAACTCAGACAGCTTTAGGATCTTTATAATGTTTACTATGGTTAAGAGGTGCTCAACATTTTGCTTTAGTCTCTGAAAAAAAGTTCAATCATAAGAGTCTAATTCTGCAGATTTTACAGTAGAAATTGGATACAAGGCATTTAGAAACCCAGCCATAAGACAAAAGAGGTAAAAGTGTGAGTATAAACCTATAAATTGACCATAAATTGATAATAACCTAACTGCAAAATTGTTAAATAATAATAATAATAATGATTAAAAAAAACTGTGAATACCCGAACACATCAGTTCTCTGCTCTTCATAACTCTTAAGTTCATACTCTCTTCTGGTGTTTCCCGGAGCAGCTCTCAGCGGGGTCTCCTCTCCCTCACAGCCGACAGCAGCATCTCTGCCCCGGACTCAGGATCTTCTCTCTCCCCGGTGAGTCCTGGAGCTGCACGGAGCAAACAGCGGAGAGTATGAAACACTATTCCAGGACAGATGGAAAAATGGAAAGATGAACAAAGCAGGAAAGCAAAAAAGAAAGACAGAAAGAACGAACGAAAGAAAGAAACATAAAGAAATGGAAAGAAAGGGGACTTGAGGTGACGTGACGCTGCAGGTCAGCAGGTGATTGGCTGCTCGGACTGTTTACAAGGAAGCCGCACGTGCAAAGGTGAAGGAAGCTGCGGGAGACATCTGCAGTTAAACTCTGTCCTCAAACAAGTTTACAGGCAAACGTGTTTTTAAAAAAAATTATATATATTTATTTGTATTTCTTTAGTAAGTTAAAGTAATCATGATATTTTAATCAATTGTTAGAATCCCTTAGAGAAAAATATCTTGGAGCATTACATTTCACTTCAATAAGCTTTAAAGTTATAATAACTATGATTATTCATTTTCAATGTGCTAAAACTGAGTTGAATTAAAACGCAATGTCTCTTTCTCTCAAACGCAGTGAGCTTATTCCTTTGCATCGACCATTGCATCAAGTTTAAAAAGTTGAAAGGAGAAACTCTTTCTAAGTCACGAAAATCAAAAGTCTGCGTTCCTCATCTTCATTAAATTTTCGTATGTATTTTGAATTTTTCTTAGAATGGCAATTGGTTATATTACAGTAAGAATGATTAAACAGCTTTAAAAACATTGTTTCCGTTATTGTTGTTAATTAATGGGGTAGTTTTTGGATATTAACAAAATAAAGGCATTTCAGTTCGAATGGACGACTAGACATGGTTTTTATTACACAAATAAAAAAGATGGGCTTATAATCATAAACTTACTTGCTAAGAATGAAAAACATTTAAAGTCTTATGTAATAAAGGGTTAGGGTTAGGGTTAGCAGGTTTATGCTGCTGAGACTAGAATAAAAAACAAAAAGGAAGAAAAGAAAAAAAGAAGGATCAATAGTAAAAAGGGGCAAAGACCTTACTTTATATACGTAATAAAAAAAAAGAAACATGGGGTCAAAGTGTCCAAATCCTTTTCAAACAGATTCAAACAGATTTTTAAAAGGAGAACTTAAAAAGGAAAAAAACTTTCAATAAAATCAAAAACGTTACAATAAATAAATCCGGTTCAACAATCTTACCCGAATATCTTACACTTATTTAATTGCAGGGGGGAAAAAAATAGTTTTGGAGAAGGAACACTGAACGGTCCAGATCATAAAGTCACTGGTTTGAGTGTAAACGAGAATCTTTCTCAGATCTATCAGTGCACCACAAGAACAAAACACCTCAAAGTAGCTGGAACTGAAGTTTTGAGAGACTGAAATTGTGAAATAAATTTCACTTGTTTTCAAGAGAAAATCAGCTTTTCCTTCTTGGACCTGAAGCATCTACACTGTGAGCAAACTGGCAGGTGACGCACAAAGTTCTCCAGCCCCAGTTTAAGCTCACCATCACACTTATTGATCACTTTGGATCATTGAAAGTGAAACATGAAGCTCATGAGACAGTTTGAGTGAATCCGTGTCTCCACCTTTAAGTTTGGCTCAAAGCTCTCAGAGCGAACAGCCTCAGCGGATGCAGAAAGTAGGTCCGAACCATTCTCTCCACTTACCTCTCTAATGTCAATTACCATTGTTGGCTGCTGCCGCCGCTGTGTCTGCGTCGCTCCGCCCCTCCGTGTGTTGGAGTCTGAGTCCGGCGGGATAAGGGCAACTCTTCTCCTCGTGCAGCCGATCAGCTGGACTTCTTCCCAGGGAGACAGAGGAAGCACGAAGCCGGAGGGAGGGAGGGGGACGCAGGCAGAGAGTTGCCGGACTGACCCGACCACATCCAGCCAGAGCCCGGGGGGTCCGCACCATGTCCTTCAGCCCCAAACACTCCACCCCCTTCTCAGTCTCCGACATTTTGAGCCCGATGGAGGACAGCTACCGGAGGTTCGGAGGGATGGATCCCGCCGCGGGGAGCCTCGGGTCCCCGCTGGGCGCCTACAGGCAGCCTCAGGTCTCCCAGCCCGGTATGCAGCATCAGCAGCAGGCGCAGCAGCACCAGCCGCCTCATCTTCACCATCATCACCACCACCATCACCATCACCACCTGTCCTCCTCCTCTTCATCCTCATCCTCCTCCTCTTCCTCAGCCTCAGCAGCAGCCGCCGCGCTGGGACCCGGTGGGCCCTATCACGTGCCCCACGGGGTGCCACAGTTCTCCGGGGCCGTCGGTGGGTTCTGCAACGGGGGGATCGGGAACGTGGGGGAGCTGCCGTCCTACCAGGAGACGGTGAGGGGTGGAGGAGCTGCAGCGTGGTACAGCAACCCGGAGCCCAGATACCCAACAAGTAAGAAGTTCATTCGAAGAAAGTTTTACTGTTTTGGATATGAGGAAAGTTCACAAAAGGAGAAGAAATACACACGGGCCGGTTTGGCCTTTTGGTTTTTACGCACGAAGGAAAGTGAAATGTGTTTACTATGTAGTTTAATATACAGCCTACGTTTGGTCACTTGTTATACAATTAAAGATACTTTTTAACGCGTGTTTATGGCATTCACATTTCTTCTAATACCACTTTATTTTTCTTTAGAGCGAGTTTAAAGAGCCCTCTTCAGATTTTAACTTAGTGACGTTTACGCACGGGCCAGACAGAGATTCAGAGCACTGAAATCATTTTTTTTCATCCTCTGATGTTTTCAATGACTTATTAATTTTTAATCAATAATTATACAATCATAATTTTTAAATTTCAATAAATGTTTTCAGATGGGGAAACTTATTTTTTCCCCGATTCTAATTTAAAGTTTCAGGGGGCAGGAATTTTTCGTCCTTTGACTGAACCTTTTGGCTCATTTGTTTTCATTGAGGAGTCATTGTATGAGTATTTTTCAGAGGGCTTGAGATCATTATTTCTCAGGTTAACTAAAGCATAGTGGAGTAACAATTTACTTCATTTATTTAGAAATGTTTTGAATGTGTGTCCTAAGTTTCCAGATTCATGGGGCCCTCGGCCGGGATGAACATGTCCGGGATGGTGGGCTCTCTCGGGATGGACTCTACCAAGTCCATGGTGACTCTGCACGCGGCGCCGCGCAGGAAGCGGCGGGTTCTCTTCTCACAGGCGCAGGTGTACGAACTGGAGCGGCGCTTCAAGCAGCAGAAGTACCTGTCCGCGCCGGAGAGGGAGCACCTGGCCGGACTGATCCACCTCACCCCGAACCAGGTCAAGATCTGGTTCCAGAACCACCGGTACAAACTGAAGCGGCAGGCTAAGGACAAGAGTGGGCAGCTGCTGCAGGACGGAGGTGGAGGTGGAGGCGGGAGTGGTGGAAGTCTATGCCGCTCCTCCTCTGTGTCCCCGGTTCTCTCAAAGACCGGAAAGAGCTGCAGGACCGACTCCGGCGGCACCAACCAGGCCGGGATCAGACAGAGCAGCGCAGGGGAGGCTATGACAGCGACCCCCCAGCAGCAGCAGCAGCAGCAGCAGCAGGTGAATCAGCTCTCATCCACGGAGGACCTCGAGGATTTATCCCCGAGTCCGCCTCTGGGACTTCACGCGCAGATCAACATGACCCAGACGGACGCGGCGCTAATCGAGTACACAAACAGCATGATCGGCTCCAATTTACTGTACGGGAGGACTTGGTAGTGTCACCGAGAGGACTGAAGGTGCCCGGACAAGGGTTGGATTTTTTTTGTGAAACGAAACAAAGGCACCAGACTTCTTTAAACGGTCTTTATTTCTGTGCGTGAAGCTCTGGGTACTTTACGCACGCAGGGCTCAAAGGACGCGCCGTTTGAGCGAAGAGACGCAAAAATAAATCTGTATATTATTAGAGCCGGAGGCCGGTTTGAATGTTTCATATGATGTTTCTCCTCTGCAGAACGGAACATTTGTTACATTTTTTTGTTACAAAGTGATTTTCAATAGATCAGAATAAAATAAAATAAAATCTACTTTGAGGAGTTTCAAGATGAGGCACGCGCTCTGTGCTTCCCGTCACCTTTTACAATTTTAAGTTTGACAAAATTACTGCGGCTGCAACGAAATATTCTCAACAAGCACATTCAGGAAAAATTCTTTGGTATACAGATTTAATAAAAAATGTTTCAGTTATTTTTTTTAATCAGTTCTGCATTTTTAAATGATGGATCAGTTTGAAGCGGGACAAAGGCGGATGTGGATATAAACCGGGTTTGTTGCGCCACTTTCACAGGTTCAATCCAAGTTGTGGACTGAGAATGCTCACCTTTTGCTTTTGTGATTCTTCTGGAAGATTTATTAAAATTAAGTCACCTTTAAAGTGTTGTTGCTTTTAATTTTGGAGTGAGTTAAAGGAGAACGGTCATGTTTTTGAGGAGATAAATCCTGTCAGAGAAATAACCCCAACATTTAATTTTAGTTTTTATATGAACACCTGAACCACTCTGGAGAGATTCCTTTAAAAATGACGACAAAGGCACTTGGTCTTTGACTCACTTGTATTTGACAAGTTTTACAGGTTGATCATCTTAAAAATCACTGGTTACGTAACACAAGTTTTTTTTGTAAGTAAAATAAAAAGAAAAAAATCATTTTACAAGAAGACACTGAAAAGGAAAAGATGACATGTCTCCCCTACAAATACCCGCCTGAACCACCCCCCCACCCCGTCCACACGTCGTCCCTGACCGGTCCACTCTGACTTTACTTCCAGGTGTATCTCTTGGATGGAGGAGGGAGAGGGTAACCTCTGCCAGAGCTGAAACCCTGAAACACACAAACATGTTTCAATTATTATTGATATTATAAACATAAATGAATATTCATGTCTACACAAAAAAAGAACCCAAAAGCAGGAAACCAAAAAAAAAGAAAACAAACAAAAAAAACCAAACAAACAAAAAAAACCCAAAAAGCACCAGAAATTATTCATCTGAGACAAAAAGGAATAGAGAAACAGAGCGACTTCATAACATGGATCAAAATAATTTACTTTAACTTAAAAAATAGTTCTTATCTCTAGAGAGGAATCCCATTCTGTGTCAATTAATTTGATAATTTTTAAAGATCCCATCATTGATACATTTTTAAAATTATTTAAAGAATAAAACTAAATAAATTTGCTTTGCTCTAATCCCTCTTTAAAAAACTTGGTTTTTTATACTTTTCATATTGAGGAGTCGACGTGACTAACTCTGTTCTGTTTCATCAAGTCTCCTCTTTGTTCTCCACACTGGATTTATTTGGTGTTGACATTTTCTAACATTTGAAACCTCCTGCTATAAAAGAGGTTTTAAATACTGTCACTATATAAAACTGTATCCTTTAGAACTTAGAGAATTATTGTTTATCTTTTATTTTGTATTTTACAGGAGGTTTAACAGAGGCTCTAAATGTATCATGAGGATTTGAGGTTCTGTATGAACACCCCAGAGGCTGAAATCAGCACATGACAGAAACCTAATGTAGAAATAAATGACTCGATATGATGATCCTACTCTGATTTCAATAAACTTATCATTTCTGAAGCAGGAATTTAAACCAGTAGTCTACTAATCACAGGGTTGGTGGTGGAATTCCTTACAAAATCTAACTACAGTTAGAAATAACACCAAAAAGTTTAGTCTGTGGTTAGTTCACTACAATTCAGACACTTAGCTGAGGATTCATTGATGTGACTGGAGGTGAGTGAACGCCATCTGAAAAGTTTTCTTTGCTGACCAACAGAAACAAAGATTTGACTGTTTCCACAAACATCCAGTTAAATTTTTGACTTAGATGATTCCTCTGTTTCAGTTTTTTTAAGCGCTTAGAGAAGGGACAGAGGAAAGACCCTCACAAGAGACAGTCTGATAAAATTGTCTAACACAAACAGGCAAACTCCCACAGAGAGAGAGAGAGGTAAAAAAAAAAACAGAATTGTAAGTTCTTCAAGGTGAACATAAATATTCAACTTTGAGTAAACATGCAAATAAAAAATAGTCAAAGAAATTTTTACCCAGCTGCAGATTTTTGTTTGTAGGTTCCTGTTCATACCAAAATAACAATTCAGTAAAACTAAACTTGGAAACCAGAACCTTTGGTCTCTGGCTTTGAATTGTAGTAAAATATGTGACATCATGTGCTCAGCACAATATAGAAGAACATCAGTTTGACTGAAATTTTATCTGATTTTTTTCCAGATCTGACAGACCTTAAATACTTATTAAAGCAAATTGAGGGAGAACTCCTAACTTTAAAAATCTCACATTTTTTTAATGGCAGAGTTGAGCTGAAAGCTAGAATTCTGCAGGAAAAGACAAAAACAAAGAGATCAAATTTTTGAAGTTGAAGACAGATTTCTCAATACTTTCTCAGAGAAAAAGTCAGTTATTTGTTCAGGATTTTGCCACTACATGTAAAATTAACAAAACATTCAGACTTTGTTCCCTCACTGTGTTTGGATCTTCTCCTGGTTTCTGATTTTCCCTCTGACTTCTAGAAGAATTCTAATCCTTTGACAGATTTTCTTCTTTTAGAAGTCATAATCATAAAAAGTTTATTAAACAAAACCTTGACGATTTAACCTCATTTGTTAAAACAAATTCTGACTTCTCTGAGATAAATAAATTAAAAGAACAAATAAAAAATAAAAAAAGATGTCAGGATCTCTGACCCTTGTCTGTACAGTGTGGGAGCGATCCATCAAAGGAAGATGACTGATCAAACTAATTAAAAACGTTCACAGCCAGAGTCAAACTTCAGATACTGAGAGGAACTTTGGAATCAAGATGAAAAACAATAAATGATTAAATAAGGAAAAAAAAATCACCATGGTCAGAATCAACAACGGAAACTGAACTTAGCTTTATCTCAAACAAACTCTGCTCACCCCATTCATTTAAAACTATCAATTCAGATTAAATTCAATCAAACTTTTGAATTGCCAGAAATTCTTCTTTTGATTTTACAAGCATGTTCATGTTTAATGTTAATTCTCCTTTTAATATCTGAAAGTGAGAAGGAAATAACATTTTTACCTTCTGTAATGGTGTCATGATATAAGAAAAGACTAATTTAACACCTCTTTCATAACACTGTGATGGTTTAATTTGGATAGATGGAAAAGTACTTCAGGAAAAGTTAAGGAAAAGATGTCAGAGCGAGCAGACGCAGACTGTATCAGAGCAGTGAGGGATAAAAAAAGACCTTTATTTTGAAGGGACAGGTTTACCTGATGCTGTTGGCCTCGGTTGTCACGGCGGTCTTGCCAGTCGTCTCTGCGGTGATCGAAGCGTTGCTGGTGGTAGCCGCCTGGCCCCGCCCCTCCCCGGCCGCGGTTCAGATTCTGCTGGTACGCAGAATGCTGAGACTGCTGGGCTCGGTCCCAGCCGTGACCCCCTCGGCTCCCCCCGCTGTAATGCTGCTGCTGCTGCTGCTGCTGCTGCCTGCAAACACACACACACACACGTACATCTGTCAGCCTCCGTTAAGTACACTCCACTGCAAGGTCTCAGATTCACACAGAGACTCTGCGACAGGCCTCAGTCCTGGTCGAGGTTTTGTCTGAAGAGGATGTGAGGCCTTGGAAGAAGAGGCACCTGCACTGAACTCAAACATTCAGGAATGTGAGCCTGACGCTGAGAGGAAAGAGCCACGGCTCCCTCCGCTCACTCTCTCAGGGTGGAAATACTTTCCCACAAAGTGTCAGGATGGATTGGGCCAGCTAACGGCCATTTTAGAGGAGAGGAACACAAATGTTCTGCTTCAATTTAACCCGAGACTGCATGAAGCTCTTCACTTTACTCTGAATCAACAATTATCTGTTTGTCTTTTCCATATGAGGTTAAACATGTCTCAAATTATGATCTTGAGGGGAATAAATGAATGCTATGTCAATGCTTGGGCCCATATTTTCATGTTGTGTTTAAATTTGTCTGTGGGATGACGATGGTTGATATAAATTCAGTTCATTTCCCAAGAATTCAACTCCTTCCTTCTTTGATCATTTCCTAACTTTTTTTTTTTACCTAAAGGTCTTAAACAGTAAGATACTTCCATTCATGGACAAATAAAAATCATCTTGAAGAATCTGTGAACTAGTTGAGTCACTTTTTAGGGGGAAAAGTTTCCCATTTGAGATTCTGTTTTTCTCATTTTGTAAAAATAATCATCAAAATATTTGGGAGTAATCGACTCTCTCAGATGAACACAAGATCATCAAAACACTTATCATAAAACTATTTCTACCAACCACAACAGATGGTGGATTCTCTGAAAAAGTAAAAAGACGAGGAAAAGTCTGAAAGAAGAGGTCAGTCTTTAAAAGTTGAAAATTAAAAATGGAGGCTGGCCTCATTTTTCATTGGGGTCAGGAGGCTCTTTGGTTAAAATAAAAATTCACTACTCATTAAAGTGAATATCTGCCTTTACCTTGACAAGCAAACAGCAGTATGCTTTGAGATTTTTTTTAACTCCTGGTTTGTATTTTAATGATTTATTCTAACATGAATGTGCAGAATTGAATCTTTCTCTTCCTAAATTTAACTCAGTGTTTGATTTTCTTCATCAGTAACAGAAAGTAAGTCTTTACAAGTTTGTCTTTGGTCCAGTATTGGAGAGTTTTTCAGCTCATGGACCTAAAAGCGACCTCTGACCCCCCCTAAAACCCCTCTCCACAGACGTTTATGAAGAAATCGAGCTCTCAAACAGATAAAACCTCCTCTCCTGAGCTGATTTAGCAGAGATGCACATGAAAGAGCTGCGAGTATGAAATGAACCATATTCACATATGGCCGGGATCTTCCTCATCCTCTGAAATGAGGCAGCCACATTGCATCGTGGGACCGAGTGAAGAGTCGGCACACCACGGCCCTCCAAACCTCGCCCGGACAATGTGTCCATGCA
This sequence comes from Thalassoma bifasciatum, assembly GCA_008086565.1. Lineage (NCBI taxonomy): Eukaryota > Metazoa > Chordata > Actinopteri > Labriformes > Labridae > Thalassoma > Thalassoma bifasciatum. Next base: position 12,809 of record RPOG01001759.1, read on the forward strand.
GCCCTGATATTAAAAGTCTCTTCTCTGGAACAATGAGAGGAGCTGAAAGTGAGAGTGCAGCCCCCCATCCCTCATTACTGAACCATGTCACACTCTGGACAGAGCCGGACTTAACCAAGCGCTGGAATCCTAATCCCCTCCTCTCCAAGTTCCTCCTGCATTTCATTTGGTCCGTCCCAAGCAGCTAAAGAAACTGTTTTCAGTCTCTGCTAATAACTACTGACCTGAGGTGACACGCAGCCACAATGGGCCTGAAAAGTTGAACCGGGAACCTGATTAGGACTTTTGGAGAGGTCTGGAGCTGGAATCAAAGCCGGTGTGTGCGGCGCTGGGAGCTGCGCAGCCTCCAACAGCATTAGTGCTGCCTCATTAAGTTGCACAAACCTCCTCAAGAGAAATTTGTTTTAGAGCGATGGGGAGAAATCTTAATTCAGCTCCCCTGACAGAGGAAGGCAGCGCGCCGTAGTGAACCACGGGAGGGATTTAGACAGAGACGAGCTGCAGCCGGCACAAACCAGGGCCTTGACATGTTTAATTCAAACTTGATTGTAAAAAAGAAACAGGCAGGGAGACGAGAGAGGACGGATGTGAAGCTGTTTGGTAAAACCACATTCTGACAGCTTAAAGGTATGAAATTAAAGCGTCTGTTGAGCGGTCGATGAAGTCCTTGGCTGACAAAGCAACAAAGACCAAACCGATCCGTGCATGAAGCAGAAAAACCAACACACGGGCTCTTTTTCTGGGTCAGTGTCTGAACCAAACTCCAGCTTATGAGTAAATTCAACAGCCAGGAGGACAAACGCAAAGTCCACTTGGTCTCAGCTCACCAGGAAATGTTAGAAACAGACGACTCACCTTGGGAAGTGGGGCTGGTGGAAGGGGGGCGGCGCTCCCAGCAAACTGTTGTGCTGCCTGGAATCTGCAGGGAACAAAAGAGGACATGTTCACAAGAGCTCCTGCCCGCTCAAGTTCAGAGGTTTTCAAATACCACAGAGGACGATGGAGTCAAACCTGGACCTGCGTCTGAGCCTCTTTAGCACAAATCAAACCCAAAGGTGGTGCCCGGCTTTTATCGGTCTGTTTAATCTCAGGAATCGGAGTGTGACTTATTCCAAATATCTCATCCACAGAAAGGAACTGACATTTCTCACCAACAACACTGAATTAAAAAACATTCAAATTTTCTCCACTAAAAGGCAGATAAAGAAAACTATTTCACTCTCAAAGCATTTTATTTTGATTTTGCTGAATAAAACAGCAACAAGATGCTAATAAAATTACCGGCTTTTACTGTTGACACACTCAAACTGAACATCTTTGGTGCAAAATGAAGCCAAGTGATTGTTTTCTGATGCAAATATTCCCATTTCCCCCCATTTTCCCATAAAACAAAGAGACACTTGATCATTAAAGTGTCTTGTATCAATTTTCTGGGCCAAACAAAGACAAAACGATTTGAAAATAAGAAAATCTCTTGTTTATACTGCTTACAGGCTCAGAGTGGCTGGATATGTATGTTAGCCTCAGTTGTTCAGTGCATTTCTTTAATTCAAAAGGTTTCCCAATGTCACATTAGTTTGACTCTCCTTGATTTGACTGCAACAACACCATAAACTCTGGCGCCTCCAATCTTTGGTCAGTAAACCAGAGACTATCTTGAGTTTTACTGACCAGCGGAATTAAAAATCAAGAATTACTTCTTGGAAATCTATAGAGTTAAAACAACAATTTTTCTACTCTTATTTTTTTAGGTATTTCAAAACTTTAAGTTTTTTACACTTGACCGGATGTTTAAAAAAAGGATCAACATTATTCAAGTTAGACTGCATTAAACACAAAAAGGAAGTTTTATCAACTAAAAACCTCAAACTAACAAGATTTCTTTGATCTTATTCAGTATAATCTGTAACCCCGAGGTTGTTTCCTTCTTGCATTCTTTAGAACAGTCTCAAATTTTACTTGTGAATCACTTTGAGGACTCACAGGATTGCAAAAAATAAGATAAAAATGTGACCAAAACAAGGGATGACCATATTAGGATCAGTATTTGTCCCTTTTTGGTGAAAAAGCTGTTTATTGATGTTCATAGTTTCTTATAAACTTCATAATCAAGTGGAACATGATAAAGAGATGACAAATGATGAAATAGTATATTTTCTGTTCAGAGGATTACAGTTTTTAGTCTCACAAAGGACAAAAAAACAGGATTCACAGTGAATCCTCTTTGTTAACAGGATTAAACAAAGACTTAATGTTTAAATGAGTTTAACAAAGTAAGAAATATCTAATATAAACAGAATTTTGAGTTGTTTTTTATACACTTGAATGTGAATGAACCAGAAGAAAGCTCTAAGGTTTGATGGTTTAGACGTCTTTACTCCCAGGCTTTGTATTTGAACCTGTTTAATGTGTTGAACAGGATGGTAAATAAAGGGTTACCATTAAACACAATGACAAAAAAACAGGAAATATTACCCTTGAGATGTTTTTCTCTGGATTAAAATCGATGTAAATCTGTGGACTGAACTTTGAAGGTTTGTCGTCAGACATTGAGACAAATTAACCCGACACACAAGGCAGCTTCAGTCAGAGTTAGAGAAAATAAAGAAGGAAGGAAAACAGACTGTTCTCTGGTGTTGTGGCTGCAGGATAAACTGTTGTCAGGATGAATGTGAGCTGTGTTGGAGGTTGGAAGCAAAGCGGCAGACGAGGCAGAACCACATTTGCATTTTTTGTTCAGGAAAATGAAATAAGCATTCAGCCGGCAGCATTGTGGACGCCTCAAGTACCCTGGTTCCATCGCTGCGAGCCCTTCACAAAGACACACTTATAAAAAAAATAAATAAATAAAAAAGGAGCTAACGGCTTCTTCCAGATTCACTGTTGCCAAGGCGATGACCAGCTGCGAGCCGTGGACTTGTTTGTTTATCGGGGCCGGCCGGCTGAGTGGATCGGCTCAGGGCAGGTGAAGGGGGCCACAATGAAAAAAAGACCCTGATAGACTCACATTTACAAAGCTGGGAGGGGGCCGGAGTTAAAGCTGAGGGTCTGGACTGAGAAGGGGACGGCAGCAGATACAAACGGAGAATAAGAGAGCAACTATCAGGCTGCGTCATGCGACTGTTTAATAAAACAGAATAATTTTACATTTCTGACTCGGTCATTGTTTCCATCATCAAAGGAACATGTGAACCAATCTCAAAGCCTGGTCTCAAGTCTTAACACATTTAAAGGTTTTATATCAAACACATATTTATCATTCTTGTGTTTTGAAGTATTGTGGGGTTTTTACAACAAACATAAGTCTGTGTCAGCTGCACTGATCTCAGTCATTAGGCAGAGAAAATGATCTATCATGGTCCATATTCACTTTGCAACAGCTGAATTTGTAAAATCCAGAAAAAATAAAGCACAGAAACCCTTCTGGAAAGTTTTTGCAAAGCAAAAGCCTGACCCAATTTTCTCCATGGAGAGACTCTTTGTTTCCTCACGATGCTTTTATTTTGGAAAGGACGGTCATTTGGTGAGAGATGACCCACCAATAGCACTTCATTTGAGCCTATGGAACAAGTAAGATGTGTTAATTCTTAAACACCACCAGAATGAGGTACTTGGTGTTGTGCCATCTCTCTTTCTTTACATCCATCTCTGTGCCTCTCGATGCTCAGCAGATGTCAATATTCAAAATATTTTTATTCTTTTTATCTTGATATTTTCCTGATCAGATCAACCACCAACAGCTGTATAACCCCCAAATTCCTCCTTTGACATGAATTAATAAACATATATACTGGGGAACCAGTATGGACGAGTACACTGTTAAATAAAACTTGTTTCAACAAAAAAAATATGATGTAAAGGGCTGCCTTAAAATTTTTTAGTTAGGTCAAAATATATATGTTGTTTTGACACCAACAGAAGTTATCCTGATAAAATAAGATGTCTTGTGTCAAGTCTTGTCTTATTTTGGTTGAATTAGACTTGTTAGTTAACTTCTTCAGGTAGTTGTTTGAAATAATTTTTTTCACCCCATTCAGCTTTTCATTTATGTTTTTTTGTATTTATACACCCATCTGTTTAGTGTAGCTCAGACAGTTTATGCCGACGCTCAACTGTTCTATGTTCAGTGGTGTCTCGTATCCACTGTTCCCTCCTCACTCGTGGTGTAACTATAATTCACAAAGGTATTCTGGGTATAACTTGAAAGCTGTAGCTTTACTAAACAGCTGGGAGGGGCTTGGGTGATTGTCAAGTGGTGATGTAGTAGTAAATTATTTGAATAGAAATTCAAGTTGAAATACATTTGTAGTTGAGACAATAATTTATAACTAAGTTTATTCATTACAACTTCACTAATCCCTTGAAATACTGACATGGAACAATATGCTTAAATAACAAATATGCAAATATTTCCTGCAGTACCTTCAACATCATCTAACTGTGATCTCTTATGGAAATTTTTGAGGGTCTGGTAAAGGCTGGGATAAAGTCAGAGGTGAACACGTTGGGTATATTTGTTCACAAATGCAGCCTGACCTAAAAACTTCTGGATGATGTTCAAGTGTGAACAAAGCTAAAGAAAGAAAGTCTGAAAACAGATACTTTTTCTCCTCTGATATTTTCAAGTCTGACACTTTTGTGAAGCAATACAGACTTCTGACTCTTATGTGAGACTGAAAAGTTCTGATTCCGGCCTGATAACTTAAAGAGAAGTAAAGGGAGTTAAATAATTCTGCAATTCTCTGCTGACTGATGCAAAAAGTAGTTAAAAGACACAATTAGCAGCCAGCAGGCGGACTGCTGTCGGCACATTATCATTTGGTTTTTGTCATTCAGTTTTCATGTTTGATTATCTCCTCAACCAACAAACTTTAAGTGGACCACCCAGCCGGGCTCCAATTATAACTCCGCAACACTCTGCCCTTCTTTCCCCACGCCTCAAAAGAGAGAATTACAAGTGGACACCTGTCAATCTCCTTAATTAACAATGATCTGAAAGTGTATAGACCTCCAGTCTGCGCCGCACAAAAGCCAACAAAGGATTACGCTCTAAATCCTCAAAACATGCGGTGTCCACTGTATTAATGCCAGGATTACAACTGTGCTAAACAACTAAACGTCTCTCTCTGCCTTCTTTTCAATTAGTTTGGCAACTGTTTGACTCAGCTCACGTCCAGCCAGCTCAGGACCCATCGCAGATGCGGACAGTAACTTTTCTCTGTGAGGACAAAGACGACAGACGGATGGGCAGAATTTCATCAGCTCAAAAAAAAAAAAAAAAAGGGAGAAGATGATTAGATGATTACACCTCTGAATGAAGGGAACTGAAGGACAGTATTTCCTGACTGACACCCAAGAATCATGAGGTCTTGAGTTTATTTGAACATTTTCTTAACTGGTGATTGTTGGAAACCCACTTCAAGCACAACTGCTAAGAATGAATATCTCTCTTTAGACGGAAATATGTAAAACTTTCAATTCAACTTTAATCAAATCAGTATGATAGCGAAGAGCTCAAAGATCATCATTCAAATCATATAGAGTGAAAAGGATCCAATAAATCACAAAAATGTGCAACACATTAACTATGTTCCTCTCAGCTCCTGAGCCTTTCACTCTTAAAATCAAACCTCTTTCTCATTACTCTGTCCTTGGATTCATTTATACAGGGAGAAGAAATTCATAGAATTACTTAACAATATCCAACACGTGATTGTGAGCAGATGGAAAGTGATCAGGAATATTGAGTTACTGTCAGCACCTTTAAATTCCTTCCTCTAAAGGTTTGTGTTTAAGTGTGATCTGATTTCTGAGGCTGCAGAGTTTCAAAGGAGGTTTGAGCGCTGACAGATTTACAGCAAACCTAAGGATCAGTGAAAGGAGGATACAACTGTTCTGAAGTTTAAGATGTTTGAAAAGACATTTATTAAGTCTTTTTTGGCATTGGGGGGGAAAGTTTTTTAAGAATTCAGAGAGTAAAAAGTGTTTTCTTCAGGGCCAGGAGTGTTTGGTGGCTCCTTGTAGCTGAAATTGGTCTTGTGGTTGGTGTCAGCAGCTATTGTGTGTGTGTTTGTTGTGGAGTTTGGAGGCTTATCGTCTGCTGCGACTGCTGGTTGAATCTGTTACTTTGCTGCCCTGGGTAAAATTTGGTGTCAAGACAATAATGGCCACCAGCAGAGATGACCCGGCTGGTTATTAAACACCAGCTGGTTCGGCTGTGACACACAAAGCCCTGCAGCACGGTTCAGAGGCAGCGTGTTGACACATCACTGCAGGAGGTAGCAGCGTCGTCAAAGGGGGAAGTTAACTTTGGTTTCAACCCTCTTCAGAGCGCATCACACAGCCCAATCACACAAGACCCCCCTCCTCTTCGCTCTCCTCCACAGTGCTTTTATCAGAGGGGGCCACTGTGTCCAGCAGAGCCACTCCACAGTCTCATTACCAGCCCAGGTCTCCCACAACGCTAATCAGGAACACCCCCCCACACACACACACCCTCTACCCCACCCCAAAAGCCCCCAGCAAAGCCTGCAGTGATTACTGGTCGAGCTCTGAGAGAGAGGGAGAGAGAGAGGGAGAGTTTTCTGGACAAAGGCGAGCTCCGGCCTCCTGCTGCAGGATCAGGACCAGGTCCACTTGTCTGGATAATCACATTCCGAGGGAAGACCAGGTTATAGCTTGGGACGGGTACGAGTACTCAAGTTAACCCCATTATTTGAGTAACATTTTGTTACTTGCACATCTGTGCCAGTGCTGCCTTTTACTACAAAACCTGCACTCACACAGCCTACATATGTGACCCAGGAAAATAATTCATGGGAAATCAACATATGACTTTTCCAGCCATGGCTTCAGTACACCGAGCAAAAGCACAACAAATACAGAACCGTCTGCTACACCTGCAACATGTCAGAACTTCAACAAAAACAATGAAGTTAATGTGCAGTGCAACATATGTGGGGATAAACTTGCACGCTACAGAAACACTACACTGGCCAAAAACAAGTGCCATCAAAAACGGTCAGACTGATATTTTGTTGGACCGCCTTTAGCCTTGATTACAGCATACATTCACTGTGGTATTGTTTATATACAGTTGTGCTCATAAGTTTACATACCCTGGGAGAATTTATGATTTCTTAGCCATTTTTCAGAGAATATGAATGATAACATTAACTGTTTTCTTTTGCTTATAGCTCATGGTTGGGTGAAGACATTTATTGTCAAACAACTGTGTCTGCTCTTTTTAAATCATCATGACAACAGAAACCACCAAAATGACCCTGGTCAAAAGTTTACATACCCCAGTTCTAAAAACCATGTATTGCTCCCTTAAACATAAGTGACAGCTTGAAGTCTTTTATTGTAGCTGTGGATGAGGGTCTTTATTTTATCACATGGTAAAACTGCCCATTCTTCTTGGCAAAAAGCATCCAGGTCCTGTAAATTCTTGGGTTGTCTTGCATAAACTGCAGCTTTGAAGCCTCCACAGAGTGGCTCAATAGTATAAAAGTCAGGAGACTGAGATAGCCACTCAAGCACCTTCTTTTTATCCTGCTGTAGCCAATGACAGATTGACTGGGCCTTGTGTTTTGGATCATTGTCATGTTGGAATGTCCAAGAATGTCTCTTGCGCAGCTTCTGGGCTGATGAGTGTAAATATTCCTCCAATAATTTCTGATAACATGCTGCATTTATCTCTCCATCAGTTTTGACCAAGTTTCCTGAGCCTTTGTAGCTCACACATCCCCAAAACATCAGTGAGTGACCTCTGTGTTTCACAGTAGAAATGGTGTGACTTTCATCATAGGCCTTGTTGACTCTTCTACAAATGAAACGCAAAAAGTTCAATTTCGGTCTCATCACTCTAAATGGCTTTTTTCCAGAAGTTTTGAGACTTGTCGCTGTGCTGTTTGACCATCAAAGATATTGGCTGAGCTGTGCTACCATTGATATCGGGACTGCAAACTCCATGGGAAATAATTGCAATCACACAGAGAGGAGTTGTACACTTTCCTCTTGCTGAGGGATTCACCAAAACACACTGTTTTAAATATCTGTGCAGTTTATTCTTTTCAGTTGTGATTTTCTCTTTGTAAGCTACCAACAACTGACTGGTAAGCAGCTTTGTGCACATAATACTATTATAAGCACTAGAAACTCAACATCATCATCTTTAAATAGAGACTAAATCCGTAAACAAAGTTTGTTTTGTTTTAGGAAGAGGATCCTGCACCCTGATACAAGTTAACTTGAAATGTGATGTGATTTATTTACTTTTAAATAGCAGTACCTGCATAGATTTCTGTGTATTAAAGTGTTAAAAAGACTCTGCTTTCACATCCTAAGACAGTAAAACTCTAAGCATGCGACAATCATCTCTTAGGCAAAGAACTTGAAGGTTTTGAACCTTTAAACTGATAATCATCAGAAATTTGATTTTAGAGCTGACATCAGCTTGGTACTTCATGCAATAATAACCTGAAAGAGGCCTAGATTTCACAACAAGCAATGCTTAGCATTAAGAAATCCTTCTATCAGCGCAAGTTACGATTCTCCAAATGACAGAGAAAAAAAAACAGAGTGAGATTAAAAAAAATGACTGTCCAGGAGCACTAATTGCCAAGTTTAACATTAAGAACGAGCAGCAGAGGCCAGGGGAGGTGCTGCCGTGATCCGGAGGAGCCAAAAACCCCCATTTGCATCAAGTGCCACCAGAATAGTAGCAACTCCCCCGCACGCCATCAGTGGGCAGATGAGATTATTCATCTACTTGCAAATTGGCACATCAAAGTCAAACTGGAGGAGAGCTGGCAGAGGACCACAGGGCCGAGGCCGGGGCGGGCGCACGGCGTGATTAGGAACCGGGAAAGAGATTCAGCCTCCATATGTGACGAGCCCTTCAACTGACTCGCACATGATGAACAAAACGCAGGGATTTAATGATGAGTTCCACAATGAGCTGCAGTGTGACAGCTGCATATACGGCGTGTACCACTGTGTCCGAGAGACAGATATTTGTTCGTCTGTTACCTTCAGGACCAACTGCACTGTGTAGCTGGCTTCACATTAACATGCAGGTTCTGAGCGCTGGCTCAAGGACCACAGCAGGACTGCTCAGAGAGCGAATACTGTGCTTGTGTTTGACAGAATCCTTGGTGCTGCAGAAGCCATAGTATAAAAAACACCTGCTGAGGGGGTCTGCATACAAATATTGCAGAAAAATCCAACTGAGCTTCAAAATTTCTTTGATGAACCATTCTCATTTATAAAAGTTTCACCGTGATGTCAGCTGATGAAAACTCACAGACAAGAAAGACCTTTCAGATTAACTACAGGGTATACAGAAAGCTTATAAATGATGGCTATAACTTTGACATGATGTTGCCATCTGATCACAGTTAACAGATCTCAGGTTTGTGGTTTAGCGGAAGCTCCCAAAAGAGAAAAGGACTCAAAACTCAACATTTCAACTCACTCTAACTAACAAATGGTTAAGACAGGTGTTGGCCTTTCAGATGAAAACTCTGGTTATTATTGGTGGAGTGAACAATTTTGGTCTGTTTGCTTCCAAATGCTGACCACAGACTTGGATTAATAATGTCATCTTAGTTAGCTTATGGAAATTACAATCTCTACCCCTCAACATGACAGTGAACAATGGGTGTTTTTGAGCTTTATATCAACATTTTTTAGCAGTTTTAAGATGTTACCTCTCTTATTTGAGTAATTGCACTTTATCTCCAGTATACCATACATTTTCATCTTATTTTTCTGTTTTTCATTTTATTGCAGCATCTTTAACCTGCAGTTGTTGTGAATTAAGTCCGTACCTCTCTGTGTTTCTGAAGTTTTCCATGAATAAATCATGTAACCAAGTATTTCACCTCATTTGAGTTTCTATGAAGTGGAAGTTTATGAGGACAATTTGGCAGGACTTTACTGAAAATGGTATATAAGCGAATTTTTAGAATACATTTGATTTGTGCTTTCAGTCCATTTTATCTGTTTGATCATTCTTCTCACCAGGGGTGGACCAGGTCAACAAAAGAGAACTACAGAGAATTTTCTAGAAGAATTTAATGGTGCCGCTAAGATAAGTAGGCTCATAATAATAGAGAACTGTTTAATATATTGTCAAACACAAGGCCGTGGCTCTGAATCTAACAATTCTGGGAATTTTATTGTTCATGCATCAATGACCTTGGAAACAGAAGTTTACCAAAGTACACTTTTAGACAACTTATCATAGATGAGATTCATTTCTTTCAAGTCTGTGGACCTGAGATTGACAGACTTTGACCATGAGATTAAACCATGTTTCACAAATTGCTTGACATTTTATCAATTCTTCTAGAGAATGCAACACAAAAAAGGACTGAAAAACTTTAAAGTCTTAACTCTTTAACTATGTACATCATGTTCTTGTCAACATTTTGAATTCTTGGACTTGTAGTTACCTAATTAACATGGAAACAATGGGCTGGAAGGAACATAGATATGCGAATGTCTAAACCCATTTGATTTGGAATAAAAGTGTTTGTGTGAGTTTTTGACATCTTACGTTGGAATGACTGGTGTCCTCCGTGCTGTCGGTAGTTCCCGTGTTGGTAGCTGTTGGGTGGGGGGGCATTGCTGTACTGTCCACCGTGCTGGTTTCTGTTCAAACTGTGACTGAAAGAAGAGCAGAAGTGGTACGGCGAGGGTTAGATTCATGTACCTGAAAAATCAGGATTATCTCAGGGCTAATAGAAGCTTTTTCTAACTGGACATTTATAGTGTTGATAATTGTTGACATAATAAAAATGCGAACAGCTGTAATTCCCATGATTTCCTCCCCTGTGTTTTGTTCCTGCAGTGATGTGTAAGACTGTCTCCGTATTAATGACTCAGTCACAGTCTGAGCACTGAAGAGTAAATCATTTGAAATCAAAGAAGGAAAAAGATCCATTTCATTATTATTTTCCCCCAGCCTCTGAGCACCTGCCTGTTTGGCCCCATCAAAGCACATAACTGCCTGAATTACTGAATTAATGTCGTAGTTAAGTCTGAAACTGAGAAAAAATTGGACTACACTGCGTTTACTCAAATCCGTGCATAATTAATTCCCAAACACGCCACAGTCGGACCGAGCCAGATGTTCAATTATTCACATTTCCTTAATGATAATATCAATGTGTGGGGGAGGCAGCTCAGATCATAATCAAGCATGGCTGGTTAATGGGGGAGAAACAAACATTTAAACACATTTTAAAATACTGTAATCCTCTCTGAAATCTGAACACTGAGTCACTGCAGAATCTGGAGGCTTTGTTTACTCTGCCTGACTGTACATCGTCAGATGTTTCTGAGGCAGGTGTGATTTGATTTTAAATGTTTACGTTGCCTTATTTAGCTGGAAAAAAGAAGACAAATAACCCTTGTGACAAAGGATTTGACTTAATGGGAGAATTGACTCAATTCAAATATGTATGACAAATGAGTGCACTTAAATCTGGACATTAATTATATCTATGTTGTAGAGGTGCTGTGCATTTCTCTACAAACAGTTTGACCTAAAGCTCAATTGTGTCACCTGTGAGGAATTGGATTATTTGGAAATGCAAAAAAATATTGTTTGTTTTCATTTTACTCGATCCAAACTTCCCAAGACGTACTGGACCTTCTGTGTTCATTGTTCTTTTAATAAAATCCCAGGCTGTATAAAAACATGAATGGCACACCTCCATCGCTTCCATTGTGAAAAGAATGGAGCCAAAACATTTTTGAGAGAAATAAGTTTTGATGCCAGATTCTGTGCAGGAGCAATCTGCCTTTATACCATAGTATATCTTGTCAATACCAACGTTCTGCTGAGTTCTTTCACATATGGCATGTAATCTCACCACACTGTGCAGCACAATATCACAGGATGCCATTTTACTTAGAGAAGATCTTTGTAAATTCTATGTAGAGTCAATAGATGATGAATAAATGAAATATGACCTGTTCAACAACAACAAGGGTGATATTTACAATACAACTGATATTGGAATGAAAAAAACAAGTTGTTGATTCAAAGGGATAGAGTTAAATAATGTCTTACAACATGCAGGAAGGATACATTCTACAGCTTTCTGGGGGACTAATCATCGGGAAACTTACCCTAAAGCCCGGAAACCAGACTGGTCCAGGTGAGCCTGCTGCCTGTTTGGGTTGAAGCCCAGCTGAGGTCTCCATGGTTCTCTGTTCCCCCTCTCCCAGTCCCCTGGCTTCAGGACCTTATTGGGGATCCTAAGAGAAGTCAACAACACAATAAATGATTACAATCTGCAATCACAGACAGTCGTTGAAGATGGACTGAGGGATCTGATGATTCCAGCTCTGACATCCTTTTTGGAAACCATGGACGTTGAACAGTATCCGCAGGTTTAGATGACAAATTTGCTGCCATCCAAACCCTGACTATTAACGTGTTTCAGAAGACAATGATGAACCCCATTCTGCAGGAGAACAATTTTTCTGTTCTCAGTTGGACTAAGCTGTTCACATGCATTTGAATAGTCTGATCTTGTGCTGACTAAGCTCGTAGTACAATTTCTGAAACTGCATGTAAATGTATAGATGAAGTTCTCTGATATTTGCACAAAATACTTACCTATAAGTACTGGTTATCTGGTCTTACAATGACTTTCATTTTGGTTTTATTTCATTATGGAGGAATCTTTCACAGATATATCTTTTAAATAGTATCCTCTCTCATTGTAATTTTGGTTGGTGGAACTTTTTAACCACATTTCAGCATTTTAATAGTCTGTACATTCTGGCTGTTTTTTAGGAATTTGTGTTTGCTGTTTTGTGAAAATATGCCAAATTGGATGTCATCATCATATTTCTGCAAAACAAATCTATCTAAAGGTAGAAATAAAGTTACCTGACCTAACCTTTTAAGAGAATAATGTTTTCTGCAGGACCCAGAATGTTTGAAACAGAATACCTCAGATATGATTTGAAGGTCAGAGAATATTCAATATTGGAATAACACACAGCTGGTTTTGATTTCTCCCTGAGATTTGTTAACAATTAGAAAACATTGAATCACATTCCAAGCCTTTAATGATGACAAGTGCAAAATGAAAGAATCTAACACTTGAAAAGAAGGGCATAAAGTGTTATCAAAGCATTTCTGAGAAAAATTAAGAAGAAATAGAGAAAAGCCTCACTTGGCTGCAGGAAGGAGGGCCGCCTTGAACACAAAGTCATCTGCATACTGCGGATCCTTGAACTTCACTCTGGAAAGTAAAAGAAAAATCACTTTCAATTAATGGACAAAGGCGCTTCCATTAGCTCGTATTTTTTATTAAAAGAGACATTTCTAAAAAGGAAATATCTCCTCTTCAGTGGTGAGATTCTGAGCTGCTGATGCTGGATGTTGAGGATTATTCTGTGATTAAGTGCTGTCATTTTCTTCTCAACCTGCCTGGTTCTACTTCACCCTGTCATTTTCCACAGGAATGTCTTTTCACCCTCACAGAATGGCTGCACACTCCCATTATTCTAATGACAGGTGGGCGCATAGATACACACAGCTCTACTCTCCGCCATGTGACTGAGGACAATTGTCTATGGAGCTGAAAACGTCTGATATCAGTGAATCTCTACAAGCCACAGAATAAAAAGAAATCTGAGATCTTTTTAGATGAACTATTCATGTGTGTATGTTCATAAAAGCTCTTGTTGTAAACCCAGACATGTGACTAACTACATATTAAGGTTTTAGGTGCTTATTGCTGAGATTGAAATAAAACTTGTGCCTTGAATTGGAAGTGCTACTCACACAGGGTAGATCAAATGTATGAGGCTGAGTACCACATGATCTGCTTTCTTATCAATGTTCTTTACAGCAAGAACATCTACACCTGGATTATTTTATCAGTTTGGATCACTTTAAAACAAGGCTTTAGGATCATCTAATAATTCAGTCCATTTACTGTTGAATGCTGCTGACTTACCCATCAATGTAGCATTTACTTGTTTTAAGTTATTGCATTCTTGCTCTTGATGCTGATGTCTCAACCACAATTCTCTTATAGAAAAGTATACTGATGATCTTTTTATGGATCTGTCAGTCACTCAAGTGTAAATCAACCATCCTGTTTGTCATGTTTCAGTATTTAATCACAAATAAATGTGATTACACTGTATATTTCTTACCCGATGGCACTGTTCTGTGAAATATCCCGCAACATTGGGATCGGAGACACCACTGTCCTGAGGATTTAAGTCACAAAAGAGTCTGAATGAATAATCAGTTTGGAGTCAACATCCTGAGCTGGATATTAGACAGAGTATAGGATATAGTGAGAGTAACAACAGCGTTTCCCTCACTTCTCTGGCAGAATAGGGTTGTCATCGAGGTGCATTGTCCCTAGGATCCCATGGCACAGCTCTGCAGGGATCTCAGTGCCCTGAAACATAGAAAAGACATAGTTTGGATCAAATTTGTGCATCAAATATGGGACCTGCAACTAATTTGAGTTTTTGGCCTTCTGTACTTCTTTAACCAACACTTGAGTGTCTACAAGTGAGATTTCAGCATCAATACTTCATAAGAATATGTCCCTGTTCAGTATCCTTTCTGCAAGTTTGAGCCAAAACTGATCAGACTTGTTGATGTTTGCAGAATGAAATCATCAATTTTTCATGCAAATTACTGTTCCAGCCTATTAAGAAATGTTCATCCAGTGAATAAAAGAATGATTTCTCTGGCTTTAAAATGTATAATCAGCTCAGACGGCACCTGCAGAACTGAGCAAACATCTGCAGCAGAGTGACGCAGCAGAAACTGCAGATCTTTACTTTATTGTGACGCTCTGATGCAATGAAGACCGTTATTGCTGACACGTGTTGATGGAGCAGCTGAGGGGCTCAGCTGCACAACAACTTACTGTGAAACTTTCTAAAAGTGTGAAGTAAAACCCACATTTCCCTCCACTTTTCTTGCGCCCTGGCTGAGTGTGCACAAGGACAAGTTTCAGAGAGTTACCTCGTGTGATTCTGTGCGATAAAGTTCACGGATGAAGTCAAAGAGCGGGTGAGACTTCCCGAGGAACATCATGTCGCTTCCCAGACTGTTTCTCTTCACTGCAACAACAAAGAAGACAATGGACAGAGTTTAGTGGACAGTACAGGAGAAGAAGAAAGGGGCAATGATAAAAGAGAGACTAAGAGGAAAACAAGGAAAAGAGATGCTGAGTCACGAGGGGATGATAGAGGACAAGATCTAGGGGCTCCACCAACTAATCGACTCATAGACCAGTCGAGTGCTTCAATCACTAGTCAGCGCTGTAGACGAACAGACACCAGCACCCCAGGACCCCTGACAGCGGTTGAGTCTCCATCTCTTCCTTGTTTATGCCTTAGTTTAGTATACCTCAACACAAAGCAAATAAAACCTGGCAACACAGACATTATAAGCAGGTGTTGGTGCACTATGAATGAACATTACAGGAGTGTTTGTCCGTTACAGGGGGCACATCCTGACAGCTGAGAATATAACTGTCTGTTCTACTTATAAAAGTCAGCTGTCATGAAATGTGTTTGACAATGGACATTTCCGAAGCGCCGCTCATGTACAGGCTTCCTTCACCTGACACAACACTTGCGGCAGAAGCAGGCATGGAGCTGAGCACCCACCAGACGGAAAAAATAAGTGCTTCCACAGCCCCCCACCCCTTGTCTCATACTGGATGATGTATGAATTGAGACGGGGACTGATTGCGACCCCTTGGTTACCTGGATGTTGACACTTATGGTAACTTATGGTTCTACTTCAAGAGGTCAGATGAATCTAAAAAGTATCCATGGGAAAATTTTCCTAACCTTCCTCAGCGGTGAGGTCGGGATAGACGTCAGCCAGAGCCGCTCGCAGTCGACGTTCGTCCACAAAAGGTAACAAGGCGACACCTGTAAAGAAAAAATAACACTAGGAGCAGAGCAGACAACACAGCTTGACTACATGTGAAAGCACTAGGACTGCAAACGTCCTGCATGTTGAAACAACACTTTCAGATCTTTACAACTCAGGCGCTAGTCTGCAGACTTTTCTGAGGATTAAGTCAAAAGGGATCACAAAGAATTTTTTAGAGTTGACCCTTTGAATGATCGTCTTCTGACAGACAACAAACAGCAAACAGAGAGGATTCAACGCATCCCTCATTAGTTATTTTAAGATGTGCATAAACTCTCACACTTACCCTGCCAGGCGTATTTCTTGCCGTTGAGATCGATGGCAAAGTCGTCAGGGTAAAAGTCGATGATGGACGAGTCCTGTGTTAAAAAGTGGTGCCGAAAGGAAAATGAAGGACATGAAATCACAGCAGGTAAAAAGATGAAAGTCATTTCAGGCCAAGGTCATTTCTGAAATAAGTTTTTTTCTCCCCCAATGCAGGGCCTCATTTCTCCCAAACCAGCTTTCCTCCTCTTTATTCAAAGGGATAATCTGCAGATCTCATTGTACTCACCGGACTGCTCATGAGGCTTCTCCAGGTGGTTGGCAGGAAGTTGCCGCTGGCTGCAGGAAAAACGCCCATCAGCTGCTCTAAGGGGTTAAACTACACAGAAAATACATTAACACACTCAGTGTCTCATTTCTACAACACACAAGAAGATTTTACAAAGATTTTCAAAATACAGAAGGACTCTTACAGAAACAATGAACATTGTCTCAATATGAGCCTCTGAAATCAACACTAAAGGCTGGACAAATCTTATGTGATGTGAAAAATTATTTCAAGAAAGAAGAGCTGCATATGTATGTTTTTTCCTGTGAGGCCTGAAGTCTTACAACTTAATCAAACGTGAATTTTTTTAGATCATATGATGCAAATTTGGAGGTGACAGAAACAGCTTTTTGAACATTAAAAAAGAGAAGCACACAGACACGGAAACAGAGGTAAAGCAAATATTAAGTCTCTGATTTCATAAAAAAACACGCTACTTCTGCCTCAATGAAAAACAAATAATACCCAAACAATTACAGTCTAAGAGTTCTTCGACTTAAAAAGGGTAGGCTCCCCTTAAATCAGGTTAACCCTGTGCTTGGCCAGTAAGGTATTAAATCCTAAAAAGTGGGAATGAGTAACTCTCTTAAGTTGACCTTGATCTCCTTTTCACAGAAGGTCTAAATCTGTTTCTAGAGGTTTGCAAGATTTCTGCCTAGGACTCAATCTTTGTCTGTTCTCAATGATGAAGCTGTGACATCAACAACAAAAGGTGAAGCAGAAAATCATGAGTAGAGAAATAAATCTTCAGTAAGCTCTTACTGGTTTGGTGTTCTTCTCGAACTCGGTGAACATCCCTTTGATGTCTTTGAAGTCAGAGGCGAACGGAGCGTAGTGGAACGGGAAGTACCACTTCCAGGAGGCACAGCCCTGAGGATCGACAGAAAGTATCCATATGAGATTACACGGCTGACACACACACACAGAGTGAATTTATTACCACTTCACTTCATTCTATGTTTCAGATTTAATCCTTTATAATGTACAAAAACATTCAATCTGGTATGAAACAGCAGCAGATCATCGTGTGTCAGAAGCTTGAGGGATTGGAGCTGGATGCTGATTTTGATTTGTTATACCTTCATGTTCTTGTGTCACTTTTCAATTAATTTCCTGCTGATGGAGCTAAAGCGAGCCTTGAAATACGACAGGGAAATGAAAAGACAATAAAAGCTTTTCTTTGCCCTTTTTCTGCTCAGGTTCCTCTGCAGATCGAAGCTTAAACTCCAATCTGAGCAGACTAACAAAGCTGGACTGACATTTAAAAAGCTTCACACGGCTGAATCCAGCTCAGAGGGAGCAGGTTTTGAACCCAACTGCTAAAACTATAGATACATTTTCTATTCTAACTTTCTGTAATTTTTTCGTGGTTTGAGTCCAGGCTTGTTTTTGTGTTCTCGTCTACATCGGCGCGAGATCAGAAAGAAGTCGTCTGAGCTATGGTCACAAGTGTGAAAAGTGGAACATTTGAGGACAAAATGCTCTTGAACACCTGCTGAGGAGCTCCACATCATGAATAACTCCCTCCTTGAGCTCACAAAAGTTCACCTTAAAAACATCTGACACTGTAAAAAAGGCTGTAGCTGAAAACTATCAGACTTCAGCTGCTGGGACAGGATACATTTTTGTTTCACAAACATTTTTTATTAAACCAAACTGTCAACACCAGGTGGCTGGTTTTGACTTTTTTATTTATGTGATACAACTGATGAAATTTCCTGCTACAGAGAGCACAAAGAGATGACAGGAAAATGTAAAGAAAAAGCTTTTCTTTGTCTTTTTCTGTTCAAAATTCTCTGCAAAGTGAAGCTTCTAATTGTCTGAGCCAACATGTAAAACATTTCACAACCAGACGTAAACACTGCCCAGTCTCATGACCAGCCAAAGTTACTTTTTCGCTCATTTCACTTAAATACAGCAAAAACTGACCCAGTACTCGTAATCTTTGGGCCGTTCCCTAATATCGGAAGCATCCGGGGACAAAATATTCTCCAACGCCTGCTGAGAGGCTCTCACGTCTCCAGAATAATTCTCTTCCTGAGCTCTGTGTTGGTGAAATGTTTGTGTAAAAGCAAAGAAAATGAGAAATGGGAGAGAAAATCTAATCCTGCAGATCCAGCATTCGAACCACTTATCCTTTCTGAACAAACACGTCTCACACCAAAGAACGACCTTCACTTCCCACAATCCACCTCAGAGAAAACAAGGCCCTCTGATAAATCCTCACATCTCTGGCAGTCTCAGCACTCCATTATTAAAGATGGTCATTCAAATGATAATACGGGACTTTACCATGATAAAAGCCAGAGGAGGCTCCCGTCTCCTAATTCAAATAATCGCACAAATCGTTTATGTTAATACAGCGAGGTGTTTCGCCTCTACGAGACATTCATGTGTGACTGCGGCCGTTGGGGTCAAAGACCAGGATGGGGAAAATTTAATTCACTGTCCATCTCATAACCCTCGACGCAGCTCATGTTTTCTTTTGTCTCTGTTTTATCTACTCTAGATGATTTCTTTGCCTCTGGAGCAAAAATTACTGGGGCTATGCCATTAAACTGAAAATAATCCATATCTTTTGTGCATTCTTAAATTTCCTTCTGTTTTTTTTAGCTACAGTTTAAATTTTAGCAATAAATAGCTATGTGATGTAGCGTAATGAGTGCAAAATACTTGATTCAATCCTCAAGTGAACTTGGTCTTGCACAAAAACAATGACTTGCACATTGAGCAGTGGCATAGCTACAGGAAATTGAACGTGAAGAGCAGGATTTAGTCACTGATCTTGCTGGTCTTATCAAAATAGAGGCTAAAAGCTAAACTAACATCTTAAATATAACAGCTTTAATTTTTCTATGTGTCAAATACTCTGATGTCTAAAATTTGATCTAGCTTAAGGCCTAAATTTTAAGAAATTTTGCATTTGATTCTTCGATCATCTGACAGATTCTTACAGTCTGAGTTGAGCTTTTCATGAGAAATAAGTGAAGTGCAGCCTCTTTATCAGAGGACATTGCAGAAGCTCTTGAATGAGAGCTGTGCAGACGCACCAGCCTGCAGAGCGGCAGAAACAGTCCCTGTACGTTTTATCTGCATACAGGGACTGTTTGTTTTCACCCTCATGTTTTTATTTAGATCTTACACTTGTCTGCACTGCTCTTACATTCTGCCCAACGTTAAACATTTCTCATGGTTCGGAGCTCCTTGCTGCAACAAGCCTGTATGTTTTTTTGACTCCTCCTGCACAATTCTTGTGACCAAACTTGGAGGTCAGTTTGAGGTTAATGTACCTCTCAGGTTCCTGTGGAAGAGAAACTACTTTTTGATCTTTGTTTGTGCTTAACTTATGAAAAAAATACTTCATACAATTTGTTAGTTTTCAGTTAATCTCTATGAAAGTTTTCTTTCTTTTTTTTTTTTTACTTCTCACATTAAATTCCATTTCAGTTTTTTGTAAAACTGATATTTCATGTGAATCTTACTCTCAAGTTGGATTTTAAAAGAGCATGACTTCATTTATTTAAGCATAAAAAAGTCTTTGGCATCTTCTCTAGAGATAATACAATACACTCTAATTAAAATTTTACAATTCTAAGTTTAAACCCCAAATTTAGCTGAGCTCTGTATAAAATTATGTCTGTCAATTTAAAAACTATAAAGAAAGATTAAACATATGTATATGAGGTTGAATATGTGAGACAGAGTTGTGGAAAGTAACTCCCAACAGGCCAAAAAGATTAAATCAACATTTAGCTGAGAACAACCGCTTTTTAAACTTCAGAGGAAATTAGACTCTGGGTATTATTTCTTTCTGATACCATTTTGATATTAAATCTTTGTGTTTAAAATTGATTTTGAATTCAGTTTTTGGAAAAAAAAGGGAACAATGCTTGCATTTTAGAAACTGTTACTGGTTATTTCATTTTAGTTGCATAAGCGGGATCCTTTGCTGTGCATGAAGAAATAGACACTGAAATGTGGTCCAAAGAAACTGCATAATTGACTGAACTGTGCAACCAGCCCTGCTGAACAATTTTGAAAAACTAATTTTCAAGTCTAGTTTTCTGAATGGAAGAGATCCTTGATTGTGATTATCAGATGTTTTATTTCTTTAAAGGAAAATAATTCCCCAAATAAATCAGACCATCTTAGGTGAAAATCCCAACTGACAGGTAAGTGTGATTTTTTTTCTTTTGTGTTTTGGATAAACCCGGCTCAACGTTCCTCGATCGCTCTGAGAGGTGTGCGTGATCATAACTCTGCAGTGATGGCAGTGGTGTACAGAGGCGTGAATGTGTGGAAGTGAAGAGCAGACACGTCCCTCTGTCCGCCGAGGGCCCGTTAATGAATTCATGCAGAACAGCCCCCTGAGACGGGCTTTGGATTGGCGGGCATGTGGAGTCAACACAGAGCGCGCATACACACGGCTCACAATCAGCCCCGACAAATCCCCCCGGCTCTCCTGAAGAGGGCCCACAGCTGATTATTTCATTTCAAGATAAAGATCAATATTTTACAACAATAAAATGATTTAGTGTTTAATCACACCGCAAACAGAGAGAGGAGATACTGGGGACGACAGCAGGGGGGTTTGCTTGACTGGGACACTCGACTGGGAGGACTTCTTGACTCCTCACAATAAGAACCTGTCACTCTATTTGAGAAATTTTCATCACACAGAAATGTTTTTATAAGAGGGTTCGACCTCAGTCTGTTTTAACAGACCTGTATTGTGCTTTTGGATTTTTAAATACAAAATAATTCCTCATCATATACTGCTAAATATTTTTGCAGTCATTAATTTTTCTGAGAGGGAAGTTGAAAGAAAAAAAAATTGCATTTAACATGATTTATAGAAACAAAATCCCTTTTCCCTCACTGGTTTTTGAGAACTCTTGTTTTAGCCTCTGATTGAAACTCTCTTTATATTGGCCAGCCCTCTAGAGGCCTGTCAGATGTCGGAGCTATGGACAGACCTTAGTGTTTGAGGCCCAGCTCCTCCAATGTGTTACAAATCAAACAGGAGATCTGCATGTGATGACAATCATTTCAGCGAGTCTCGTGGGGATCTCATGAAGATGTCGTGCTATTTTTATAACCCACCATAACACTAACATGAGAATGAGGCTGTAATGTACCCAGTTTTAGATGATGAATTTCGCTTGTTTGTATCATGACAGATGGGTTCACAGTTTCAAACCATTCCCCTCTGGATCTGGAGTACATTTTCAAAAGTTTGCCGTTTTATTTAAGCCACAGATTTTTGCTGTTACCTGGTAGTAATAGCGCAGCACCCAGCAGAGACCCTCCACATATGACTTCACCACCTTCTGCCTGAAATCGTCGTCTGTCACATCCACGTCAAACTTGGTCTTGTAATATCTCTGCTTCCAGCCCTCCTCCCACAACCTGCAGAAAAAGAGATATGATTATATTTAACTTATCAAAACTGTTTAAAGGATACAACTAATGCATCTCAAGTGTTTAACAAAGGCAGTCAGAACCAGTTAAATCTTACACTGAGATAAAAACACAGACCTTTCTAGTGTGTGTTCATCAATGTTACATAACATCAGCTTTCAGTTTGACGTTGTCAGCCTGCTGTAGTGGCTTTCAAAGTATTTTCTCCATCCCTTGTTTTATTTGTGACCTTGAATGAATGTATTCTGCTACTGAAGGTGAGAGTCAGTCCAGGCTTACAGATACATCAGATGTTTGTTGTGTAAAAGCACCTAAAGCAAACATTAACTTATTAAAACCTCCTGTTTGGAGGATGCTGCTCGTGTTAATCTACAGTCTAACGCAAAAAGAAATCTGTATCAACTTCCAGTCTGCTGATGGAATAGTTTAATGGCTTTGACTCCGTGTAGATTTGGGGCAGCGATGGCGTTCTGCACACATAATCAAGTCCATCCAGCATCTGTGCGGTGGATCCTCGGAGCGGCCCGCGGGGAGTGCCAGCTCCTGAGGGGAAAGCCTCCATGAATACCAATTTAGCCCTGTGGATTTAGCAGCTCTGACAAGTGCGTCACAGAGGAATTTACTCGAATATTCCTGCTTTCCATATTAATCACGTGCAGAGAGAGGTGGGAGCTACTCAGCAGAGAGGGTGGTGTGTGTGTGTTCATGAGTGTGTGTGTGAAGCAGCTTGTGTGCAGCTCTTAGGCATTAATGAGTTTCTGGTTGTGTTTGCTAACACTTTGGTCACTGACTGGGAGCCTAGAAAAATTCATCTTTGGAGGATTTTTATCAAACTTTACACATACCCTTTGACAAACACCTCAGCTAATAAACTGTCTTGTCTGATGTCAAGTAATCTAAAGCTTTTGGATCCAAAGATTTCAAGTTTAGAAAATGAAAAGTCTAAGTATGAAGTAAGAAAGATGCAAACATGAATCTCTGAACTAAGCTCATGACTACATGAAGTGTTTGAAGCACGGCTTCACCCCTAAAGTGAGGCCTAAATATTAAGGCCTTTTAAGGTCGTTTAAGGTTCCTTTACCTGTACTGCAGACTGACTGCAGTACAGAACATGACTCAAAATATGTGTCTGTGAAATGTTTCTGAAACAAAGTTTGTTAATGATTTTGTTTTTTTTTCTAATACATATCCAAGTGCTTAAGTTTACTGAGCATTTATTCTTGATTACTTAACTGTTGTGGTAAAAATGAGTGTTATACCATGGTTGACAGCTCTGTCAACAAATCCTCCTGCACTGATATGTTCACCAAATACAGAAAGGCTGATATAAAACATAACAGACTGATGCGAAAAGGTCTCTCTTGGAGTTTGAAGTCAGATGCATCAAAGGTTCAGTCTCTCAGCAAGGAACCACTGTAACCTGGAGTCAGATATTCTTTCTTCACTTTCTGGTGCCTCTTTAACCCCAAAGTTTGTGCTTTTCACATGCCCTAAAGCCCATCACACTTGGCACTCCCGTCTGGCCTGACAGCTCTCAATGAGTCAGTCAGAGCACAAACCGAAGGGGGGACTTTTGTCCTCTGTCAGTAGCCCTAAATGTTGGTTTTGATCATTTTTGATTAATTGCTCAACCTTCTATTACTATCTCTATATTAAAACAGGAAATCCAAACACAAAATGAAATTTCCAGACTGACCCTGCTCCACCAGCACTCTTAACTTTACCTGACGTTGTCTTCAGGCTCTGGCTCGCTGTCACTGTCCTCTGCTTTCCTCTTCACACCCCGACCATCTGTGCTGTCACTGGGACCTGCTGACGACTGCACATGAACAAAAGTATAGAAAAATCTTTTTTAGAAGATGAGAAGAACCTCAGATGCCTCTTCTTTCTTTTATTTGCACTAGAATGACTGCAGAATGAGTACATTTTAAAGGACTGCATTAACTCAACGTTTGTTGTTGCCATATTGTGAATTAAAGAGAAACTCTCTGCATTCTTGCCTCAGCAGTTGTACATATGTTCCCCTTGCTTTAAGAAAAAAACCACAAACACGCTCTAACCTTCTGTTTCCTGAAGCCTTTGTGCTCCTGGCTTCATTCATGTGCTAATGTATGTCTGCTTATTGTTGGGGATGAGTTTAAAACTCAACACATGCAGGAAATTTAACAGATACGTTTAATAGAAACATGACCGTGACCTGATGCCTGAGACATCATCCACAATCATACAGACATCCAACAATATAACTCTGAATATACATAACAAAAGGTAACACATTGGAAATGCACAAAAAGAATCTGAACAGTCCAGAGATGCTCCAAGGACTTTCCACACTGTGTCTCTTTAAATAAAGCAGATATCAGTGTTTTAAAACCACAGATAACAGAGATACATCCTATTTATTCATTCTCTACAATTGGGAGTACATTTTTACAATCATGTTCACCGAGCATTGAGTTTTAAAGGCACCAGATTAGAGCTTTGATCTCCAACACCATGGACTTGAACTGCTGATCATTTGACTTCTTACGTTTTTCTGAAAATTGCCTTTAAGAAAGCGTCCAGATGACAAAGTAAAGCGATGAAAATTTTCTAGATTTCATGAGGACTCTCAGAGACACCAATATTTGGGTTTTCCAAAATGAGCTTAAAGCTGTGGTAGAGCATGGCTCGTCTTCTGGTTCTTAATCAGTGCGTTAGCATGCACGCAGCAGCCCGACTAAGGTCAAAGCTCAATTGTAAAGTCACAGGAAGTGGAAACTTACATTGCCTCCGTTCCTCATCATGGCCCTCAGAGACTGAGCAGCATCCTGAAGAGAGAAAAAAGACATTGAGTTCATTGACTGAACTCACTCAGCAATAAAAAAAAAAAATCCTGCAGTACAGGTGTTAATTTAACACTTCAAGTATCCTCTTCCTCCTGTGATCTGAAGATTACAATAGAGTATGCATTTCCATGGGGTGCATACATTTCAAAAACATTCATATAACTACTGTAATAAGTAATTGGAGTTTCATTGTTCATAATCTTTATGTTTTATGTTAGGATTTTAATGTACTCTAAATTTCTGGGAATATAAGTCTGGGAAATTAAAAATTGTGAAAGACATTTACATGTTGGGGGACCAGTGTGAGATTTTTGACCCTGCAACTCTACTCCAACTTTCCCCATCTTTTTCATCTCAGAATGACTTTTGCAGGATTGCTGAGCTGCAAAAAACCTGCATGTTAGATTATTAGTTCTGCAGTACCTTATTTGACTGCATCCTCATATCGAAGGCCTGCTGTCGGGCGTTCTGGACGGCTTCAGGTCGATCTCTCCTCCCCAGAGCTTGAGGAGCAAACTGGCCTGTGGTCAGGTAGGCGGGGCCCTGCTGCTCTGCCTGGAATACAAAAAAAAAAAACCAACTTTTACAAATACTGAAGAGGTTATGACATTTTATCCAAGGCCTCTTCTTTTGTGAGAAACTTCAGCTCAATCATCAGTCAATCCGTGTTTCTCACCTTCATTCTCTTTTTCTTCTCTTTCATTCTCCTCTTAAAGCCCTCCTAAAGGACAAAATGTGAAGACTTGATCAGTAACAGGAGCCATAGGTGTCATTTAAGTCTGGATTCAGGGTCAGGATAGTTTCTAGACTATATTTCAGCTTTGAGCAAGACAGCTGCATGAGTGAGCCAGAGTTGTCATAAACAGATGATGAACTGCAGGGAACTTACGTCATCCTCTTTGCGCTTCTTAAAGATGTTGTCCTCAGCTACGCCCACAGCCTGCATGATCAACTCCACCCGCTCAAGGTTGACGTAGCCGTTCTCTGTCAGGTAGCCCTGCAGAAAACACAAATCTTGTTACAACATCACAGCACCTGAGAGTCAGCCATGCTTCGAAGAAAAGCAGGAACTACTCTGTCAAATTTTGTAGGTTTTCAGTTTGTTTGCGCTCTCTAACTACCGAGTCTGTCCTGCTGAATGCGCTTAACTCCACACAATGAACCTTTAAACATAATCTAATGATGATACTCACGCCAGTTTTGTGCACAACATCTTTGTAGATCCTAACGAGACGATCTATGGCACCCTCTCTGAAAGACAACATGTGAATAGATGAAGCCTTTAAGAGTGAATTTAAATAAGAATGAGGACAGGCATTGACCTCAGACAACTCTATCAGCTTCTCAGACACTTCAGCAGGTAAGCAACCAACATTGGGAGCTCTTATTTTGTCTTAGACGAGAAGGAAAGGAAGAGAAATTCAAGTCTAAGGTTCCCACCAGTCTTCATTAGGATCAGTGTCAGAGGTTTAAGTGAAGTGTTGGCAGGTTTACTGCACATTGAAAGGAGTTTTTAGATGGTATCTAAACACTGTCCTGTAATTAACCCTGTTTCAGAAGAGCTGAAGGGAAGATTAAGACTTCACTTTAAGGTCAAGGCTGGACTTATTATGAGACAAACACAGTGAATAACTTAAAGGTGAGACAGCTGAGAGCTGGAGCAATAATTAAAACTGAACATTTCATCAACAAAAACAAACCAGCTCTGAGCACACGGTGGTTCCCTGTCACCCACCTGATTTCTAAGGATGGAAGATGAGGCAGGAAGTCATTTCCAACGAAGAAACACATGAAGACCCAGTCATCCACACTACGCTCAAAGTCAAAGGGAAACGGCAGGCTGGCCATCGTCAGCTCTCTGGCGAGGTACTGAAGACATGGAGGGAGTTAATGTTTCACATCGCCTCTCACACTCAGAACAGTCAAGCTGTATCCCCAGCCATTGTCTTTTAAAAATATGACAACTCCAACAAAAGCGGAGAACAAAAGTTAACTCCTTTTAAAAAAATATGAAATCCAGAGAATAATAATAACAACAAGAGCCTTCAGTGTATTTAGTTACTTTGCTAAACACCCAAAAGTCCTGTAACATTACAAAGTAAATGTGTCTGTCAAGCACTTCAAACTGCTTAACCAGATGGAAATCTGCCCAAAGATTATGACCATGTTACCTCCCGCAGCACACACAGCCTGATGAAAATGAACTCCTGTTCAGACACGGGCATTGTATCTGCAAACTCATCATGCTGAAAAGAGGAGGACAAAAATAGTGTTATTAAATGCATGTGTCTGCATTTAAAAGCAGAAAGTATTGATCTTAAAATAAAAAGAACAACATATCAAAAGAAAGGTAACAACAAAAATTATTTACCTCCAATCAACAGCAAACAAGAAAAAAAGTAACATTCTTAAAACAAGAAACATCTACATCTAGAGGAAAATAGCTCTTCCTTTTTTCTTTTTCTAAGGATTTTTGGGAATTTTCATGCCTTTAATGGGGTAGGGGAGGCCAGTGGATAGAGCAGGGGGGGGGGGGGGGGGGGGGGGGGGGGCATGTGGGAAAGTGGCCACAGGCTGGACTCGAACCCGGGCTACCTGCATGAGGGTGAAACCTCATGGGGCAGGATTTCAGACAGAAATTTTATTGAGTGCTCACCTCTCCCTGTTTTTCTCGGGCCGTCCCCTGACAGTCTTTGATTTCATGACCCGTCTGTCCGCACAGAGCGCAGGGGCGGGGCTTATTGGGTTTGAACTCCTCTCTGATGATGGTGAAGTTTGGCTCGTGAGTGGCCAGACCCAGCATGATCAGGTCAGCTGATAACAAAGAAACAGACTTTATCAATACTCAGGAAACCCTGGGGATGTAA
Source organism: Thalassoma bifasciatum (assembly GCA_008086565.1). Lineage (NCBI taxonomy): Eukaryota > Metazoa > Chordata > Actinopteri > Labriformes > Labridae > Thalassoma > Thalassoma bifasciatum. The sequence goes on from RPOG01001759.1 coordinate 40,466, forward strand.
ATGTGTTGGTTTGGTCAGGGTGGAAGTTTTTAAGAGTCTTACCGTCAGCTCCGCAAAGGCAGTGGTGAGTGTTGGGATCGTGGTTGGGTTGAGCTGTTAAAAATATGAGGAAACAAAATGTGTGAGAGCCTGTATGTAATGCAGATAATCCAAAGGTTTTTCATCAAAAAGGTGAAAATGTGATATATAACAACTATGCAGATTTCAGTTAGTCAAATCTGTCAGCTGCTGAACATGCTGTCAATCTTTGTACTATCTCTAATCAGCATGTTTGATTCAAGCTTTACTTGTTGTGATAAAGTTAAACAGCTGTACCTCTCTGTCTCCTGATGTAATCCATGATCTTGTGTTCACCTTCACCTGGAACACTGGCATCAGACAGGAAAACCTGGATAAGAAATGTGACTAAAGGTTTATCACTGTAACACTCAGACACAATGCAAAGATAGAAAAAAGGCTGTCACAAGTCAACCACTAAAAGCTGACGATCAAATGTTTCCCCAATTAACTTCCTTAGACTATCCGAGAGACTAAAGAAAACAGACATACTGTGACATTGGCCCAGCCTGGATCGTTGCTCAGTCTGTCTGCAACGTAGTATCGTAGGCACTGTGCCAGGTTATCCATGAACTCTGTTCCCTGCGACATAAGACATGAAATCATGTTATTATGCTGTAAATGGAAACTACACACCATTTACTGCCTAGCTCTAAACACATAAATCTTTTCACAGATGCATTCACAAAATTTTGCTGTGGGAACTTCTGACTATAGAATTAAAAACACACTGAAACAGTTTATTTTATCTGAACAATAAATGAAGAAAAACCTGTTACTTACAGGAGTGATACAGTTGCTGTCAAACCTCTCTTTGATCTCCTCAGGTGGGAGATAACCTCCTGAGAAAAGACATTTACAAGGAGGATTATTTCCAAGCATAAAACATTGAAATAAACAACAGAAAATAGGAAAAATAAATAATTAAATGTCTCTTTTGTTAGTTCTTTCCAACAGTTGAGATGTTTGGACAATATCCTATCTAACTTCCAAGAGTATAAGTCAAACTGGTGACGCACGATAAATCTGTACATGAAGCAATGTCATAGCAAAAAGGGATTAAAAAAAGAAATTATTGAACATTCTTGTTAAAACTAACCATCCTTTAAATTGTCGCAAAACAGCTTTAAAACATCAAAGAAACTTCCCTTGGTACTTTCAAAAATACAGGGAACAATAAACGCATCACACACACACACACACACCTCTTGAGATGACCTCCTCCCTAATGCGACTCTTCTCCTCTGACAGCTCCACAGATTCTTTGGAGGCACGAAAACGTCGCGAGCGCTGCTGGTTCATTTTGGCCCGTGGAGCCTAGTCACAGGAACAAAAATGTTTATTTTTACTCAGCAGCACAATGAATAACACAAAAATGTATTTTTTCTATTCAACCAGATGTCATAGTTCAAAGATAAAATGCTGAACTTGAACTACATTTGGTTGATAAAATAAAGATCGGTGTGTATGTTTGCATATATCCAGTCTCAGTGCAGGCTGCTGGTTTCTGCCACTAAAAGCTTCTCACCACTCCATCGATGGCCATGTAGAGAACTTTCCTGGGTCGCACAATATTGAACAGGCGGTCAATATACTCAAAAATGGCAACCATCATCTCATCCTCATTTTTCGGGGCAGGCCTGTGTACAGAAGAATGGTTTCATTTTCAAGTCACACGTCAAATAGTTCTGCGTTTAAAGAAGTGTATCCTGAATACCTATCATTGTAAAATCATTTTTTTTCTGAAAGCAAAATAAACAAGTTGTAATTTGTGACTGGGTAAATATTTGTATTTGATCGTACATGTGGGACTCATACACTCAAATTGGTGAGTGTTACTTCATGAATAACTTTTGACAGTTTACACTTCTAAAAAACATTTAAAGTGAAAGTCTGTTGTTTTCAATTAAATGTAATGCAGACTCTTAAACATTATAAAGCAGTAAAGACGGGGTGATATATTGGCCTACTGATATATTAGACAGCTTTTTGCCTTTTACATCAAACAATGTCTGTATGTTTCCTGATGTATTTTTTCCTGGCATGATTTACGAGCAGGTATCTGCAGGCAGCTCTGTGTTGCTCAGAGACACTACAGCTCGTGTGCAGACTTCAAGTTCTTATTCCTCAGCTGCTTGCAGGCTGCAGAGCGAAGCAACTTCAAACTATATAAAATGTGTGTTTAATAAGGTTGAAGTGACATTAAGCTGTTCCTACTTTTTGCAACATATTCTACCTCTCTTTTCCATCTTGTTTTAGTGATAAATTTAGTAAAATAAATGTTCCTTATTTAAAAATTGAGATCCATAACTTTAGTTGTGATTGTGTCGTTTTTAAGACGTAATTTGAGGGAGCAAAAGCAGCCTTTATATCCCAAATTTCAGCAGCCTGTGTAAGTCATTGGTAAAGGCTGATGGAAAGATTGGTACTGGCCCTAAAATTCGCATCAATCTGTCACTATGAAGCATCACAAAATAGTAAAGAAAAGAGTCAGTTACGATTCCCCAAGGCTAAGGTATCTTCAGTTTGCAGGCTTTTTCCTGTCAGCAATCCAACAAAGAAATTCTACTTAAATGATATAACACTGTTTAATAGGATCAGAGGGCCATGTTTTTACCTTACACCGCTGCAAATGTCTCAGATCACAACTTATAAAGACAGTTGTCAGAATAGTATATTTTTTACAACACTCTCACAAAACTTAAAATGCAAATGATTATAAATCTATGAGCTGTGCAGGGGGGTTTCTTACTTGTCTTCTGGATGTGTACAGGGGTGGATGATCCCGTTCATGTCCAGGTATAAATTGTCAAATTCCACCTCATTGGGGTTTGGTTTGGTCGTGTCGACAGGGATACGGACTCCATTACATTCTTTACCCTGTGGGAATAAACAAAAAACCCTTTAGAGGAAGATTTGCAAAGCGATAAAGGAAACCACAGGCAACTGGAAGTTATGCATTAATAAATGCTCCATATCCATCAACTTTTAAGAGTGACTTTTCTGCGGACATAGAGATTTATGCAGTCACGCTGTTTTGTTTACATCTTCTCACAAAGCTGCACAAACTTCCGTTGTCGCTGTACCGCTGTTCTGTTCAATTAATCCAAACAAGTCTAACACAAGAGAGAAGTGAAACCACAAATGTACTTTAAGATGCATCAAATGAACTTACAGGATGTAGAAATGTAACGGTATTGAACTTTAAACCTTCCCTCAGATTAAATCAGTCGTTAGCTCCATGCTCTCTCTCTCTCTCTCTTACCTTCTCCTCCACACAGTGAACAATGATTGAAGCGTATTTACGGCTCAGCCAGCGGAAAAAAGCCGGGACTCCCATCTCCGGTTAACTTATCAAAGATATTAAAATGTCACCTGTAATGTAGCTGTAAAAACGGCTTTAGTTAAGACAAAAAGACACTTTACGAAGAGAGGAAAACTACCACTCAGTTACATGCTGTTAGCTGTTAGCCGGGGCTTCTGTGTACTTGTTCCGGTTCACGCCTGTCTTATGCAGGGCATCTCAGAGGGACAGAGGGCCCCACAGCGACCCCCGTGGGCAGACAGTGTACTGCAGGGGGGATTCATTTTACGGTACACCGACACAGCGTGCTTTGATAACTGGTTTATAACTGGTTTAACGCTCGACGCTCCACGCCCCCAATGGAGCGTCAACTCGCGGGTCTAGATCATAGGTTTAGAGAGACTTTGAATGTAATATCGACGCGCGACAAATTTTCATCGCTTTTGGTGGCTACACACCGTAAGAGTAAGCTCTTACTTTGTATACACCAATTAAAAAAAAAAAAGAAAAAAAGTTTGTCGTGTTTTCTCTTCGACTCTTCTTCATTTACCAACTTATCTATTAGCACTTGTTTTATTGTAATTATTAAGAACTTTATTTAAAGGGCGTTTTTAAATCCCAAAGACATTAAAATCAATACTAACCAAGCAACAAAAACAAAACAAATCAAAACAAAAAAAACGTCTTTATCAATTTGAGTTACGTGGATTGAGTTTTGAAATTTTATTTTGCTAAAATTGTTGGACTTACTTTTTTACTTTTTATAAAATATTAATGTTATTGCAAACATCACAGATACATGCCCGTTTTATTGGAGATCCAATGTTCAATTTCCACATATATTTGAACTACTGCATTGTTTTGAGATTTATAATGATACGTACATTCAAAGTATATGGCCAGGCACGGAGCTTCATTTTCGTTTTACCGTTAGTAGCAAATGGGAGTGAAAAATTAGAACAGATATAAAAGTATGCCTAGCCTTTAGTAGCCTATATATTTTTTTCTTTTAATGTATTGAAAGATATGCAACATTTCCTCGTTCAAAAAGATTAAACTATTTATTGTTATCTTTTAAATTAGTTATCGATGTCAATCGTGATTTTTGACGTACTCTACACTGAAACGATTCACCTCTTTGAAATGCTCCGTCTAACCCTCTGACTTGTTGCAAAATTATAGTTTTTACAGAAATGTGGAACTGTTAAAAAATACCCCGTTTACAGTACATTTGCTATTTATTACTCATTTCTTTTTGACTGACTTAATGGCTTTAAATTGAATGCCCATGTTAAACTAAAATGCATTGTAATAGGAAGAAAGCAGGTGCGTGGGGAGAGGTCAGACAGTTCATGAAACCTCACGTTAAGAATGAAGGGAAAAAAAGACATGGGAGATTCACATATGTGCAAAAGACAAAAGATAAAAGAAGAACATGCATTAATACATAAATGAAGCATTCAGCACCCATTGTCAGTTTAGTAAGTGAATGAATTGAGAATTTTTTATGCCCATATGGAATCAGAAAATCTTCCAAAATTAATAAAGCTGTGGTTGAGTTGTTAGAATATACATATCTGGATGTAGTGTTCAGCTCATAAACATCCAAAGATCACTAAATGTGTGTAGCAGAGCGCATATCTGTAATTGTTTTGTGTTTGAATCCTCCTCAGCTTGATGTTACATAATGTTCCTTAAATGGAGACTCTGAACGGATGCCCTCTCGCTTCCCAACCCTGCAGCACCACATTTAAGGTGAATTAGATATTTTTTCCCTCTTCATCTCTCTGGTTCATGCCGGGAGAGGAGGGGGAGGGTGAGGAGGGTGAGGAAGGGGGAGAAAGGGCCATTAGCCTCCCCTCTTCAGGCAGGGCGGGCCTGACATCAACACTGCAGTATTATTACTGCAAAGAGCTACTGATGGAAAACACTTGGCCTGCTCTGACGGGCCATTTCCATAAACATTTACGCTGAAGCTCCAGGTAATAGGACGCAGCCATCATTTCACTGTTTGTGCAGGGAAACAGAGGAGATGGAGAAAAAATCGGATGCAAATCTGGGATGTGAAAGCTCCCACACAAAGCCCCCTCTCAGACAGAGGCGGTCCAGCTCAGGAATGTGACATGAAAATACTTTTCAGCAGGTGCAGGTGCTGCATTCACTGCTGTCATGGAAAAAAATGCACTCAAAATCTGAGATTTTCATGCACGTAAAATCATTCTCATAGGGGCATCTATCGTTTTAATTTTATTGTATAATTTCATCAAATTGCCCCAAGTGTATTCGGCTGAATCTAAACCACAGCAGAATTTTTTCCCTCATACTTCTGAAAGGGATTCCCAGGTGAGAGAGCTTCTCTTTTCTTCTCTCAACATGGAGAAACCAAATAATAAAAAAAAATGTTTATCATCATCTCTGGGAAATTGTGTAGGCTACGAGTATAATCTTTCTTTTCTTTCTTTCTTTTTTCTTTCTTTCTTTCTTTTTTTTTGACAGTTTCCTCAAACAGACGTTGTACTAAAAGAGGAAGAGCGCCCTCACCTGGAGGATTTTCAGCATTTAAGTCAGTGGGACACAGACAGCAGCTTTTAACCTCTACGTGATGCTGTGAACCAGTATCTTTCATCTCTAATTCAAGCTGTTCAAGCAGAATCAGATGCAATGAAAACATTTAAATTCAAAATTTTGCATAGCTTTAAGGCATGAAATAATTTCAAAAGGATAAAAAAAATAATTAGCTTTTGATGATCTTATTTCTTAAGCTTTTTCATGCACTCTAAATCATTTTGTAATATCAATAAATCAATTATGAAATGATGTTGAGACACTAAATGAAGCAGTTTTTGTAACAACCCTCTTGGTGTTTGAGTTAGTGTCTCTGTTTCATCTCCTCTTTTCTTATGGAAACCCTGATTTAAAAATACATTAGACTTCTTCTGTTCCAGCTCTTTAAGACAAAAAAATGTAGGTAAATAAATCATAAATCCTCTTTTTTTTTCATCAAGTCAAAAGTCTAAACCTATATACCTATCGGGGGACACTAGTTTGGCTTAGAATCACTCGCCTTGCATGGCTGTAGATCTTGAATAAGAGGTCCTGTTCTGTTCCCAACTTGCTCATTCTTTGCTGCACATCACATCCCAGTCTCTCGCTCCAGTTTCCCGCTCCACCTCATCCTCTCTGCCTTGAAACAAAGGCATTAAAGGCACAAATCAAAACTAAATAGAAGGGGGTAATGAAAATAATTCAAACTAAAAGCTACTAAATGAATTGTGCTGTACGCAGATTTGTTTCAAAGGGAGATGATGACATACAGTTGGACTTCCTCTCTTACAGAACAGCCGTTCACACAAAACAACAACAGGAATCTGTATCATAAAAACATTAAAATCTAAACATACAACATATCTCTGAATTAAAAACATAACAGGATTATTAATAAGTTAAAGGAATGAGATACATAGATACAGTTCACTTTGAAAGAAATAAAAGCATAGTGAAAGCAAAAATAAAACCAGCATAAATAGCACTAATGATCAAGGCTCCCACAGAGAATATGTGCAAAGAGCTGCAACAGCAGCAGGATTAATGCTGCTTTTGTGACGCTTTGTTTTGCATTTTTGGACTAAAAGCCTGAATCCAGAGAGAAGGAGCTGAAAGCCACGAAGTCAGTGTCTGAAATTGATGAAGCAATCTGGTGCACCTGTCATGTGTGGGGGAATGCTGGGCAGAGTTGTGACTCATTTATCGAATGTTTAAGCTAAAAATGACACAAAAACAACAACAAATCTGTGGGGAAAAGTAAAGGGACAGTTTGTTGAAATGGCAATATTTAGTAATTTCAAGCAGTTAGGTTTTCGTCTGTGACACTCCCTTGTTACACCTTCCGTGGGTAAAGATAAGGTAGCACTTCAGGACAAAATTTTTTAACATTCAAAAGCTCCTAGAGCATGACAATATGATCCTCTGTCTCTCAAGTTTGTTACCAATGAAAACATACATCAGTACAATTTGTCATCTTCTCACCAGTGCATTTCATAAACAAGCTCACTAAATATAAAAGCAGTTTATCCATTTTGAGCCACTGTAGAGTCATGACGGTACAAGATGGTGTTCTCCAAACTTGCTCCTCTGTTGATATGAAAGACTGGATATCAGCCAACAGACAAAATCATTTTAATATTCAGGTGACTATGCAGTCATTTAAATACACTTAAAAAGTATGTTCTGATAAATGCTAAATTGTAACAACATTGAACCTTTAAATGCATTCAAGAACATTTGTCACTCAGTTCAAATAGGCTAATGGTAATGTGCCTGGCTTTTACAGACAGAGATGGTGTGTGATCAGAACGGTTTGTTCTTCAGACTTTATCAAGCGGCAAACTCTGGTTTAAAAATATGAGACAATGCTGAAGTGCTGAAATTTGCAGTTTCTCAAGTGACCGCTTGAGGCTGGCTCTGAAGGCACCAGGTGTCACATACACAACAATAGAAAAAAGTTTTCAGAGCAGAAATAAACATGTTTACAGCCTGGCACAAAAATTTTCTCCTGTCTGAGCTGTAAGTTTCACTATCAGCACACAATGTATGGGGTGAATTTTTTTCTACCTCAGTAGTTTGGAAAATGAGAATGCAATTTGCACAACCAGAGACAAAGCTCAAATCACATGACTGACAGGCGCCCCATGGCTGAGTATTGAAATATGGGGCCTGTACCATTTCCAGTACGGCTGTGCCGGCCGTTTAGCTTCAAAACCAGGTCTCAGAAACAGACAGGTGATGACATGGAGACTACGTTCATTTATTATACAATCTATGGAAAGAAAGAGTATATTACAACTCTTTAACGAATCAGACAATCCAAGGTTCAGAAAGAAAACACACCTGGAAACCTTCAGACATAGAAACCTCACATTTTTAGTTAAATCCAGTTAAAAGGGCAACAAATAAGACATGAAAGGTGCTGTGTGTGTCTCATCACAGGGGATAAAAACCTGAAACCCTGTGGGTCTTTATTTCTGAAGCACAATGAGCAGAAACAGATTCAAAGATGCTTAGATGTGAAGACATTCTGCCAGCCGCTGAGGACACATCACAAGCTTGGAGACACAAATTGTTGCATTATACCATGAGACTTCATGCTGAGCTTTTCATATGTGGGCTAAAGAGATCAGCTCATCAAAAGAGCAAAGAGGCAGTAGTGCTAACACATGTAGCCATTGTAATCATTTGCATTTAACCACGGCACAGTTTAAATCAGATGAACATGTTGAAACAGCAGATTCAATACACAAAAAAATGTCAAATATTCAACGCCTCTCTGCCTAGGAACGTCCAAAACATCAACATAACAGGCAGAGGAGTAGGATGAGGCAGACACAGACACTGACACAGACACACATGTATAGAAGCCAATAGATGATAATTGAGCAGGATTATTCCTGTAAAAGTTGATGTTTTCCTGCATACCCAACCTTTAAGGAACACTTCAGGAAAAAATACAGAGAAAGGATTTAACCAATGATCCGCTAGGATTTCACCCTGTATGAGGTCAGAAGTTAGACAGCAGCACTGATCCTGTTGTAAACACAGATTTATGATGTTATGAACCTGAAACTCAGCCAACAGAAAGACAGATAAGTTGTTGAAGCAACAGACAAACAATACCCTCTGCTCTGCCCATGTTTGTTTGTTTGTCAGTCTGTCTGTTTCCTGGTGCTGTAAAGCTGTTGAAACCCTCCTTGATCTCCATTATGGACCTTAGAGGTTATGTTTACAGAGCAGCGGCAGCAGGTTTCACAGTCAGTCTCAAAGCCAACTCAGCCAGAAAGGATCAGTGGTGAATCTGCTCACTGCTGCTAATTGAAAAGGCAGCTCTGCAGCAGTGATGCTCTGAAACACTCCTGGCAGAGGTAAAACGGTTTAATTGAGCTAAATCTGTCTCAATGAAGGTGCTCACTTAAAAGCGAGAGATGGTCCTGGCAGCGGGCCTGCTGAGAAGCGACAGTGAAGGGGTCCTTACCTGCACATTAGAGGAGAAGGCATTTTAATAACAACACAGAGCCTCCTCTCTGCTCGCCGTTAGCATCTCACTGGAGAGGGACTCAATTATTGTTAATGGAAGTTCAGCACACATTTTATAATAGGAACGCTCGTTCTGTTGCAGAGGCCTGTGAGCACATTGAAGTTCAGTTACATAAACAGGTCTCAAATAAAGAAATCATCTCAAATGTTAAACTGGAGGCAAGAGGGACTTCATACGACACGTCTTCTGCTTCAAATCTTTTGCAAACATTCACTTCAAGTGCTCACATCCTTATGGATGTTTTCTACAGTAATGCAAACTGTACTGAAGCTCCCAACATCGAAGCATGTGATTTAGTTCAATAATTCTATATAAGAGCTAAAACTTCTCATCCAAACTGCCTTGAAATCTTCCTTCTCAATAAGCTCATTCCCTCAAAAGTCCCCCACTCCCTTTTTCTTCTGTTTTATTGATTTCAAAGCTGCCAACTCTCAAATACATCAACATTTCTCCAAACAATAGAGCATCTCTGGCATTGAAAAGACAACACAGCTAACAGCAGAGAGTAAAAGGTACTTGAAGTAAGGGCTCTTGTTGATGCATCAGTCCATTGAATGGGGTTGTTTACGCCTGTGCTTTTTTCAAAACACGTGTTGATCTTACAATCCATTGTTTCCTTTACTCCTAAGTGAACTGTTTGAAAGTGCTTTTCCATTGTAAAATTAACTGTGAATTATCTTTACTCAATCAAAAATGATCAATCTATAGGAAATGATTTTGCATTTACTCAAGCTCCACGTGATGTTAAACTTGGTGTGAAAACCAAAGTGATCAAAGTCAAAAATCAGATCTGTGAGATCCCCCCTGCCCTTGTTCCTCTCTGACTCTTTGCCTCATGCTGCCCCCTGGTGGTGAAGAGCCCCAGCACCTGAACTCCACAGGCTCCAAGGCCTTGCTGAGTGAACTCACAAAGGGCTCAGCCTCTGAGAGTAGGAAAGGCTTTGTGTGCCAAAGAGCTAAATTTAGAAGTGATGGTTCTGTAAACTGGACCACCTCTTAATGACTCACATCCCAAACAACCCTGCTTCAAGACATATGAACGATACCTTTAAGGTGCAGCTGAAAATATCAAGAAAAACATATAAATCTTCCTTTAACCACACTTTTATTTGACCAGCAGCATCTTGAAACAAAAATTCCCAAAGTCTGCTGACAGATGAGTCTTTTGATGCCATGAAAATCCTCAAAAATTGTTTGTAGTTTGTGTAAAACGTAAATAAAAACAGAATATAATGATTTGCAAATCCTCTTTATCCTATATTTGATTGAAAACACTACAAAGACAAGATATTCATAGTTCAAATGAAATGATTAATTTATTTTTTCTCTTGCAAATATACACTTTTTGAATTTAATGCCTGCAATTCGTTACAAATAAGCTGCAGGAGCATGTTTCCCAGTGTGTTACATCACCTTTCCCTCTAACAACACTCAATAAGTATTTGGGAACTAAGGACATTAATTGTCAGCCCGAGGTCTCTGTTGTTGTGGTTTGTGCTTCATAGTGCACCATGCATTTTCAGACAGGTCTGGACTGCAGGCAGGTCATATTAATCTTTAAATTTCCTTAATTACATGTTTAGAAACATTCTTGAATGTTGCTGAATGTTGCTGAATGTCTTGAGCTGTTGAACTATTTGCACTTGCAGTTGTTCACAAAGCGGTGATCCAAACAGTTTTTTTTTTTTTTTTTTTTTTTTTTTTTTTTTTTTTTTTTTAAGGCTTCTTGAACTTTCCCAGTCTTTCGTTGCACCTGTCCTAACCTTTTTGGAATGTGGTGCAGGTGACAAGTTCAAAATGAGTGAATACTTGCAACAACAATAAAGCTTAGTTTGAACAATAATTATTTTGTTTTTGTAGTGTACCCAATTGAATTAAGGTTAAACAGGATCTGAAAATCATTGTATTCCGTTTTTATTTAAGTTTTACACAATATCCCAGCTATATTGGAATTGGGGTTGTAGTTTGTTCAGCAAGTGAAGTTGTCGATGAACATCTGAGAAGCGCCTAACATATGAGAACATGAGCTTCTGTTTCAAACACGTGAGGTTTGAATGGACGATGGAAGGGCCAGCTGACAATGATATTCTCTGAATCTGTCGCTAAAGCTCGTTGAAGAAGTCCATTGAGGGTTCTTTCAGCCTTTATTCATGCGTTCTGTTATTCTCTCTGTGTTCATGATTTCTCTTCTCCATTCGTGTCAAACAACATTCAGCTGAAGTAGTATAACCTTGAGGAGAAACCATTCTCTCCTTGCACTGGTGTCCTCTCAGGTATTTCACTGCACTTGTCATAAATAAGAAAACCTCTTGGATATGTTTCAGCATTGTTTGGAGGAAGAAGCACAACATAAGGAGAGATAAGTGTCTGAACAAGAGATGAACTTCATATTTCACAACTTAAAGAAAAAGCCTTGAAAACATGAAAATGTGTAAAGTTTGATTGAATATTTTGTGTTTCTCTTTCTTACTTACTTTCCTTTATTCAGTAAGAAAATCTCTGCAAACAGTCGAATAAAAGTGTCTGTTCTGTCAAAAGTGCTTCATCTCTGAAGCTCCAAGGAAACATGTTAACCATTAAATATCCATGTGCCGATTTTATACAACAAGAAACATGTCATCGAACAAAAAAGCAACAGAAATATTAAACCCTTGTCCTAACTGTTTATAAAGTACAAGGTGTAAAATTTTCTCTGTTTTTTTGTTTCTCCTTTTTGGTGAAGATGTTTCCAACATGTTCACATACATTTAAGAATTATTTTTGTAATATGTGGTATAATAGACATTATTTTCATTAAAGTATACCTCTTTTTTGAGTAGAAGAAAGCAGACATTGTGATTTTTTCATTGAAGTTATCATAAGAGGTACATATGTTGATGTATTGTCCCAAATGAGTATATGTCAAAGTGTAGGCAGGATATTATTTTTAAATCATTTCAGTTTTTCAGCTAAGATGCTATAATTTTTTATGAAATACACAATTCAACAAAAATGTTCAAAACTAAATTGACATGCAAATGGCTTAGAGTGGAACCACCCATGTAACTTTCAAACAATTTCATGAAAAAAACAAAACAAAGTTAGGACAAAAAAACTTTTAAAATTGGGTCAAAATGACCCAAGGACAATGGGAAGGTTAAATGAATAAAAGGATCCAGATGCAAAACATTTCTGAGAATAATTCAAAGTTTTAGGGTTTCTGTTCTGATGGTTTATACGTGCATACACAACTTTTGGCATCATAATTGTTCAGATCTTGAAAAAACCTTCATTGTCTGGATAACAGCATATGTTGCTCCTGAAGTCTTCATCCAGCCCATTAGCAAAAATAACTTTTTGTCACAGTACTTGATATTGTGGCTATGGATTAATGAGCAGAAACCTGGAACACATCCAGCTCATGCTCATGAATGAAGTGTGGGCACACCTCTTTGAGACGTGTCAAAGCCAACAAAGTGTGTCGTATCTGAGTCCAACACTTAGGGTCACACTGACTAAATCACTTAGACTTGAAGGTTGAAGTGTGCTTGATCACTGTACAGATGTCCAGTGTGACCCCGCTCTTGATCTGACTGTGGAGCTTGTTTGGGGTGAACTGGGCAGAGAGTGAAAGCAAAGAAACCTGTAAACACTCACATGTAGAGGACTGTCTTTGGTTCTTTGTTCTATTCTTTCATTCAAGAGTGCAGTGAGACTTTAAAATGTATAATTTTGAGAAAAAAACAATCAACCAAATGTGGCTGTTCTCAAACTTTTGACCGGTAGTGTCACTGCTCTGCATATAGTTTACAAGGCATAAATTTGCATATGTTCTGTCGTTTAAAGATACATCATTACTTTTAGAGGAGCTTTTGTGCTCAGTAACATCAGGAGGAAACATGAACAGTCTTTAAGGTTTGAACTTGCTTCTGTGCGCAGTTGTTAAAGTTTTTGTCTATGATTTGTGTCCTTCTTTCACCTCTAATAAGAAATTTCTTGACTGGATACACTGATGTAAGAAACAAAGTGGAAATAAAAATGTGCATCTATACCCCCCACCCCCACCCCCCATACACCCTCCCTGTGCCTACGTTAAGTGTCTCTGTGTGTCTCTAGAAGTCAAAAGGAAAACAATGTTGGTGTTGAAACTCATCAGACTTGTGATAACTTCTCTCAGCACAGACAGCAGAAGCGGCTCTGATGTTTTGATCTGTGTCTGTGTGCGTCCGGTTCTTCGCCTCATGCTGAGACATTCACACAGACCTCGTGTCATTAGCCTGCCAGATCTTTGACTGACACATGAAAGCTGGACGATCAGCGGCAGCAGCTCTCCGGGGGGGCTGGCTGAAGACTGTACATAGGCTTGCGAACGCTGCCACTGCTTCTGTTGTTCCCAGTCCAGAGAATGTTTAGCAACAGATTTACAAATGACCTGGGCTGGACTCGTTTGAAGTGAGGCGGAGAGGGGGCGGCTTCACAACCCTGAGCTGCTCACAAGGCTCATTACTCTGACAGATGACAGGGACAGAGACAGACGGGGAGAAAGTGACAGGGAGGAGAAGTCACTAATGAGGAAAGGAGCAAATAAAGACTGAGGAAGAAGGAGACTCCTTTCTCTTCTCATCTGTCTCTCAGAGACAATCTGGCTGCGGAGGAAACTCACCTGAGCCAAGCCAGAGAGACCTGCTGCAACTCTGAGAGCCAGGTCAGAGAAAGAGAAGAAGAGACACACTCACTATGAGCTGCACTCAACGGTAAGATGATGAGCTGGCTGTCACAGAAGGAGGGGGAGGAGGAAGTGTGTGTTTTTACAAAAATGGACAGTTTCAGAAACTTGCATGTTTTAAGGATCACTAACATCACCTGAGGATTAAAGAAGACAATCCTCTTAAAGACTAGATATCTGAGTGTCTGCGTGATCACACACATTGAAATAAATATGAAATTCATCCAACCTGACGCCTTTAACATCATGTCCTGCCTCTGACCCTTTACTGACTATGAACTCTTCGTGCCTGTGAGAATATGCTTTTGTGGAAAATTTCTGGAACACAAATCCTGGAAAATTCAAAATGGTGAGTGTGAAAAGCGTGCAGAGCTGAGAGGTTTCTCACAGAAGTGGTTCCACAAAGACAGAGGAATGAGAGGGAGAAGCGCAGTTCAGACACGAACCTCTTATTTCTAACAACACAAACATTTGGTTGACTCACGCACTTTAAATCCAATTTCAGAAACGATCACCAGACAAAACAAAGCCTCCTTGAAATATTTACCATTATTCAGAAAAGTAATAAAAGATTTACAAGCCAGGCCTCTGTCTGCTCTCTTCAGGTGTCTGAAAGTGTGAAGATTGTTATTTTGTGCCTTATTTTCTCTTCCTGTGAACTGCCGTCATGCATAAAACCAAAACTGCGGAAACTTTCACAGCTCAAACTCGCTGTTGTGAGATCTCTGAGTCTGATTCACAAAGATGAAACAGGACTGTGTAGCTCAAGGTTTTTCATGAGCTTAATACCTTCAGCAGTTAATTGTGACATACAAATCATCAATGACTAACCAAAGGTAGAATCTACAATATTCAAATCCTGTAAAGTCATTATTCTACAATGGAAACTGTAAATGAGCTGGTGACACTTACAAACTTTAAGTAAAGACAGGTTTCACATGCAAGATTTGTGTGGTGTAGTGTCTTCAGTTTCTTAAACTATTTGACGTCTGCTTGCACGATGCACTGCATAGAAAGATGGATCATTTATCTGATGCTTGGAGATAGTGCAATCTAAGCCCTAATATCAGTATAGGTAGCCTCTAAAAAAGAAAATTCTTAAAGCTTTACTTTAACCCCAATAAAATTGCTTTGTTTTACCAGATGGAGTAAAACATGATGAAAAACAAAGAATTAAATAAGAACAGGCTGTAAACATGTCTATTCCTGCTGCTAAAGTGGACATTTAACATGGATCTCTATGGGGACTGTCCCACTGCTGGACACAGACCCTGGTGGACACACATGGAACTGCACTTTATTGCATCCCTGCAGCTTCATTTTTCTGCAGTAACAGGTTTTAAGATTAGATATGCTCCAGTTTCCTTTCACTGCAGGTAATTTTTCATTCATATTAAAGGAAATATTTGTTAACCATGCAACATTTAACCATAATAATAATTAACAATCCTTGAGGCAATAATACTAATATATATATATAATAATAATAATACATTTTTTCTGTATAACACATTTCAAATTCTCAAAGATGCTTTACGGATTGCAGGTATAAAAGACACATAAAAGCAATTTTTCTAATGATATAAGTTTTTATATGGGATCATATTATTATTATGATAATTATATTAAAGGTCAAGAAACAATATTTACATAATGCACTCAGTGAAAAATCACAAGTATTGCATCACATTTGACTGAATACTTTGAAAATAATTACATCATTAAAAAGAAAAAAAAACTTTTAGAACTGAATCCTGAAACTCTTAAAAACTCTTTTACTCTATAATGAGTTCAGCCGTATTTTTTGGTCTGTGCTGACTGATTGCTGAATTAAACCCAAAATAAAAACTTGTGTGTCCAGATTTCTGCTTCCATACGGTCTCAAATCAAACTGTGAATGTCTGTTTATGTGAAAATAAATGAACATGGACACACAGAGCTTTGGTTTGGATGCAAAGAAAGCTGTGTTGAAGCATACAGCTGTGCAGAGATTAAAGTCCAATCTTTGTGCAGCGAGTGTATCAGTAAAATGTAATTGGTGTCTCTCAGCAGGACGCTGGCTGCAGATCGCTGCGACACATTAATAAACAACAAACATCAACATGTTATTCACAGATGCTACTAGTGCATCTGAATACAAGTGAAACAAGTACATGTGAGAGCAGAGGGAGATCTCTGGAGCTTTTAATGATCCCTGCCGCATGAAGAAAGACAAAAAGAGCTGAATTAAAAACCGTCTCTAGATCAAACATGAGGTTTCAAATCCACAACATTCGCTCTGAGCTGCTTCCTTTCAATTTATCAGGAACAAGAACGGAGTTGCTATAGTTGGATCTGTTAAACTGCCTCCCAGAGGGCACTGGGGCAGACCACCAACGCTTCCTCGGCCACCATGCTGTGTCAACAGAGCAAAACAAAAGCACAAAGCTGCAGCAGGGACGCTTTGTTGCTCGGCTTTAATGTGGCGGCGGGTCGGCTGCCCTGCTGATGTGCGGCCTCGTCTTCCTGGAAAAAAACAGCGACACCGTCTTCGGGATGGATCAGAATTATGAGACCTGCCTTTCAATATAAAGGTGTTCTTCTTTATTTACAGATAATCACACATTTGATCAGGTGACTTTCAAACTAACCATCCTTTAAGTTTGAGATCACTGTTTTTTGCTGAGGAGCTGCTGGTTTATCCAACTATCCGTTAACTAAATCTCACTTCTGTATTCTTTTATTATAATTATGTTTTTGTCCAACTGTACTTTATTTTCTGTATTTTTATCAGCCTGTTGTCTTATGCACAATTCAAAACCAAAAAAAAAAGACAAACAGAGGAACACACAAATATTTAGCAGAAATGGACCTACTATCGTGAAAAAGTTAGAAAAGTTGGTGTCAAAAGAAAAACTGCATCAGGAAAAGTTTTAGCTGGTTAATGATTTGATGCCTTGGAAGTAAAGAACGATTATTGGATCATGTTTTTTCAGACTGTTTAAAGCTCCTGTGATGAGCATCGATCTTGTTTTGAAACAGACTGAATTGTGTATTTAGGCTTTTACGTGCTTCAGAAATTACTGTTTCCGCACAGTTACTTTAACTATCTGAGTCCAGTGTTTGAGGAAATTAAAACTGGAGTTCCTAAAGTGTCCACTAGAAGCTTTTTACAGACATAGCAAAAAGCACATACACATCTATTCAAAAAGTCAATCTTCACAACAGAAATTGTGAAGATTGTGAAGATTACAGCCTGAGTCATAACATGATTGATAACAGATCATTTCTCCATCAGTAACACTGAGTAAGAGGAGAAATATTATGATAAGTTATTCATAAAGAAATAAGACTGACGAGTATTGTCCATATAAGAGAGTGGCTGATTTGAGTGGCAGGTGGACACCCTGAAGCTGTTAGCAAGGAGGAAATTCATCTCTTTCCCTCAATCTAACTCAAAGAAAGCATGACTGAGCCAAACTTTTCATCATATCACCTACAAGGAATGGGCTTCAAAGCCGGAATTTGTAATGCCACAAAAAACACATCCATATATCATACATCTTATGGTCTTAACTAAGAACAGTTGACTAGAACACATGTATGTGCAAGACAAAAAAAAAAACACTTAAAGAAATTATATATACCACTTTGTCCTCACGGGGTGTCAAAATTTAGCACTTACCAAAAGTCCCACAAGAGTGTTTTTGATGGAACTAGCGTGATACAAATACACAATTTTCGGTCACAGGCCAGAAACATTTTAACAATTTGACCACATTAGGAGTTTGGGGAAAGTTTGGGTTGAAAAATCAATAACTTTCAGCATAAAAAATCAGATGTGAGTGCTCAAAAACCATATTAGAAGGACAGAAATTTAAAAAAAAATTGTAGTGGAATGTCCAAAATTGCTCTGATAAAAAATGCTATAATTATCACCTATATGTAACTATCACCTAAAGCTTGCATCAGAAATGCTGAGTTGACTGTCATATCAGTTCAGAGAGCTCTGGCCCTTATGGATAAGGTAGATAAAGAGATTCATTGTGTCCAGGAACACAAAATTAAGATCAAATCTGAGAGGTCGACATGAGGCTGACTGTCCCTCGAACCTTATCCTAAAACATCTTGGCTAAATACTGAAGATTTCATGTTTACTTTACTACAAATGTCTGTCCTGAAAGCTCAATTTCAAGCCCTCTGGTTCCATTTGTAACTCAGAGAATAACCTTTCAAAAGAACAAACAGAAGATTAAAGTGTTTTTCAGTGCTGGATTGGAGGTTCAGTAAACAGATGGTTGTGTGTAGGACTGAGAGGAAACAAACGCTCACCTGTGTGTCGTTTCTAATAAAGAAACGTGTCACTCTGGCTGAAATCATTCGACTCAGCTCCAATTAGACCTCATGCTCTGGATTCCTTCAAAAGACCGTTTCCACTCCCTCATCCCCTCCCTCTGAACCACCCGCCAGCAGAGCAGCAGAGCTCTTCCTTTCTTCACTGCAGCGGCCGTGACCAAGCCAAGGTCATGATTAATCCTAAGCGGGGGTTCCCCCTTTGTTTCGTCACCACTGGGGGGGTCAGAGGCTCCAAAAGGCTGCCCTGCAGTTTAACATCTATTAGCAGAAAGCTGCATCCCCAACAGGGCACAAACTATTGGCTGCTGCGGCTCAAAGTGTGTATGGGTGTGTGTGTGTATTTGTGTGTGTGTGTGTGTGTAACTCCTGTTAAAAGCTGTCATCCTGTTTGTTTCTGTAAATTTTATGGAGACAAAATGTGCAGCACCTGCAGCTTTTCTCTGTGTAGCTTTGTGATGCTTTTGTCTCAATTGTGCTGCAGGGAAGGTTTTTTTTTTTTTTCCAATTTTAACATCCAAGTGTGAGCCCGAAAGAAATGCAGAGTCCAAATGTGCACAAGTTGAATATCTGATTATTTTTGTGACAAAGAGGAATTTTAAGCTATTAGAAACCAAAGCGTTCCCCCTTTTTAGTTGATGTGAAAAAGATCAGCACAGAGAGAGAGTAATTTGTGGTGAAATCTTGATTGCTCCCTAAAAATAGACTTCTGTTGCAAAAATCTGGTGATCTCTTGGAGCATGAAAATAATTCAGCTCTTATAAAAACAAGTTCTCTTTCAAAAACACAAAATGTAAAAATTCATTTTTTTTATAACAAACTGAATGGAAACCTTATAAGTAGCTTGTCACAAAGAATGGTGTCTCATGATTCATGGGGTATGGGTTCAGATTCATAAGGGAATGCTGCTCTCAATCTATGCATCATGTTTGCAACTAAAGGTGCTCAACAAAGGAACGAAGGTACTTGAGGTGAAAGTAATGAATCATTTTGGGACTAAAATAGTCATTAGTAGTGAAAAAAGAGCTCTGATCAGCAGAAACATTCATTCTGAGAGAGTTCAGAGAGAGTAGAGAATGAAACCTTTCTCTGAGCTTGAACAGTTGGTGGTAAGAACAAAAACGTGATAGTGTTGGGTTTTTTGGTTTATGTTGGAAGCAAAAATTTATCACCTAATGCAACACAGGGTTTTAACTGAAAACTCAATCCATCTTAAAAAAATGTGTTTGTCTCTGAAAGCATTTCTGTAAAAAAACAACAAAAAACACCTCTGTGACCTGCAGGACCTGAGTCTTCCTCCTTCCACCTTCAGCGACGATGAACCACCAGCTCAGGAAATCCCGTCCTTTCATCCATCTCCCTCCTAAACTCCAACTGTGGGGCCTCTCCAATCACCACCTCTGCTGTGGTGAAGATCTGCAGATCCCCCATCACGTGACCACCCATCGTCCTGCCCTCGCCGTCAGACAGGCAGATGTGGAGGTGCGCGTCTGGGTTCAGAGTGCCCACCAAAGACACAATCTCATAGTGACCGCTCAGGTGAAGCAGCTAAAGGGGGAAACATGGAGGATGAAAAACCATAAGATTTAACATTTAATACAAACAGAATATTTAATGACACGGCTCAGGATTTGTAACAAAGCTCAATCAAGTGTTTATGCCTTATTTTTAGAACAAAGTGTCTTATTAGACTTAACATGAGACACAGTCATCTGTCAACTCCAAGTAAAGTCTCAAGATATTTCAAGACATGGTTAAAATGACCCCTGCATATACTTGAAAAACAAACTAAAAAAATTAAGGCATCACTTTTAATACATTGAAATCAGACATTTTTCTGTACTTGTCAGGTGAATACAGCTAAGATTATGTCTGATAGACAATTTCCAATCATATTAATATGACACAGACATTCACCAATATTCTTTTTTTTTGGCGGTGAAAACAGTACATTAGGACAGAATTATGTCAAATCACATGTAATTAGACAGCACTATAGTTGACTTACTCACATTTTTTCTGCTGTGAAATACATTTAATCAACAAATTTACCTGAATATGGCAACAACTGAACAATTGATGGTTAAAAAAACAAAAAACAAAAACTAGTTCATTCAGCAAGATCTCTGACATGTTAAATCACATTTATGGAAAGGAGAATACAAGCGAAACCTTACATACTCCTTCCTGGATAAATTAACTGGATACATATTTTCTGAAAATATTTGTATACATTCATACAAACCAACCATCATATTTTCACGTTTGTTTTGATTAGCTAGTGTAAAAATCAAAACAAGCATCTAATGTTACACAAAGCCTCTTAATGCTAGCTCAATCCTAAGTTCCAGGCCACAGACTGAAATAATGAAACATCTCCATGTTTTCTGAAAGCTCACAACATCAAGATTGAACCTCCTCCTTTAGTTATAACCCCATCTCTGTCTGACTTTTCATTGCTTTATGAATTATTTGAGATGTTTTAACATCTGAAAAGTCTTATCATTTTGAGGTTTGGGATTTGAGGAATAATAGTTTGGTGTGTTCACAGGAATCAACACTGTGTGTGAGTCTCATGACGTTTGGTTTTTACAAACCTCAGATCTGGTAAAACAGCTGAACTCTAAAGAGGTTTTAGTAATTTATGACCCAGAAAAATCTTGGCTTTGGATAGAAATGTATCATTTTTCGTGTTAATCACCAGATATTTTACATTGAATTATTACAGCTGAGTCTTTTTCTTTGTATTTCTATTCAAGCTGCAGCAAAGGAGTTAAAGCTGCATTTGTCTGAAATAGATGATACCTCTCACTTAAATAAGAGTTTTTTACATGCAGAAAGTGCATCTATCTGCTGCATCTATTTTTGCAGTGGTGTGACTGATGTGAAGCTGAAATAAGAATAATTAGTGAAGGTATTGTCACACTTATCATTTTTGATATCTTAGCCACAACAACTTTCCAAATCATAAATCTGTAACAGAGTGAGTCTGAACCAAACGTCACATCTCCAGTGATTTATGAAGAGTGTGAAGATCCAAACAAAGAGTTAAATTGGCCTTGAGGTACCTCATTTTGATTCGTTGCAGTGGCGTTTGCCAACCGAAGGGTCGCTTTGGTGACACTGCCCACGCAGGTGATGATGAAAGGAGCCCTAAGCCCCGCCTCCTCCACAAAGGCCTGCAGAGACCCCAACAGCTCCTGACCTGGACCGAAGCGGACTGCATGTACCTGCAGGGTGGATCCTCCTGAGGGTGAACTCTGAGAGAGGAGACAATCTGTGTCACATTTAAGATATTTTTGATCAGTTCAGTGAGGGAAAATAAATAAATAAAAGGTTGAGTTTGAAATCAATGAACAGTCAAACTGGACATAAAACCCTGGGACCAGCCTGAGAAAAAAAAAAACCCTCATTCTGTTGAGAAAAGAAGCTTAAATGTGTCTGAATCCAAAATCTCCTTTTTGTTCAGTGTGTGTGTGCACGTGTGTGGTCCATTCAGATCTCTAACAGGATCACCGTGCCAAACCAAACTCCAGCCTGACCTCTGACCTCTGCAGGAGGTGGGGCGAGTCATGTGACCAAACACAGCACAGATCTGCAGGTTTCCAAAGAGAGAATACAACACACGCAGAGAGGCAGAGTGACACAGAGCTCTCTGTCCACATTAAGACAAACACATGGTCTCTTTGTTTCAGTGTTTCAGACTACTGTAAGAGTCTAATTTTACAAAAAAGATCTGTCCTGAACTGGAGATGAGCTTCAGCTACACAGAGAAGGAAAACTGTCTCATGAGTTTAAGATACTCAGCTAGGAAGACAAGCACAAGAAGCTGTCACTGAATGATGACAGAGCCCTGATTAAACACAGATTTATGTATTTATGAAAACTTTAAACTCTGCACTGTTGGAACAGAAAGAACTGAACATTTCTTTGGATTTATCTCAGAGCATAAAGCAGACAGAATCACTCACCATACTGCACGTGCCTGAAGTTTATGAAACCCTGAGCTCAAACACTCAAACATTTACTGTCAGGATTGTTGAAGTCTGCTTGGACCTGAGCATGCTCAGATCGCCTCAAAGTCCAAACTTCCTTCAGAGCTTTCATAAGAACAATGTGCAATTCTGGTGTTGTACTGCCACCTACTGGTATGTTTGGATCTCAGCAGACATGTAGTGTTTACAAGGCTTCATGGAATAGAAAAAGTTGCGATGCATTACAAATAAGGTATTTTATCCTTGTCTATGTAGGCCGGTTCATGGAAAAGATGCAAGAAAAGATCTCTGTCGTGTCATAAAACACTAAATATAAAGATATATGTTACAATTTAATCAGGAAGACACAAAACAGTGTAAACATTTTCTTCACGCATTTACAAACAGAAAACTCATAAAATGTATCTATGCACCACCTTGAAAAAACATGCTGCAAAGTGCTGAACTACTGAGAATGCAAAATTGAATCAATCAGTGATAAGAAAAATAAAAACAGACCAAAATGGGATGCAATGTTGAGAAAACACTCAAACAGATTAAGACATCATTCTAATATCATTCTTGAGGGGAAATAAGGAAATAAGCTGCTAAACTTCACTTAGTGAAAGTGAGCTTTTAGAAAACACACAAGTTGAAGGCTTCATCACAGCTGAATCTCATTTCACATTGATGATGGACTACTTTGTTTTTGACTCTAGATGGCGCTGTGGTATGCAAAAAGAATCAGCGGCTGAAACACATTCCTTAATCCTGAAAGGTCTCGAAGATATTTCCTTATGCCCTTTTTCATGTCCTTGCATCACTGAGAGAGAGACGTGAAGGAAAGAGGATGCACGAGTGTGTGTGTGTGTGTGTGTGTGTGTGTGTGGGGGGTTCTTTAGAGACATGGAATGCACTCAGCGTCTGGTTTAGCCATCTTGAAACAGTTCCAGGTCACTCCCAAACCTCTACAGGTGAACTCTGAAGTCACAGCTCAATGACACATCTACTGTAAGAGGAAGTGATCAGCTTCAGCTGGTGTAAAAAAATACACACACATACACACAAAACTTTCTTCAGTTTAATTCTAACTGTGCATTGTGGTTTATCTGAGTCAGGATGGAGTCAAGCACCTGCTGATATATTAAGTCTCTATTTTCCCCTCTTATAATGAGCAGGTCAAATCAGAGCTGAGGTGGTGTCAGGGCTCCTGGGGGCTCACAAAGCCACGCCTCGATGGTTATTTGGAGTTGAAGAGCTCACACGAATTACCCCTGAGGTCCTTATAACTATCAGGTTACAGCGTCCATGGCAACGACCTGCAGCATACAGCAACAGGATCACAAACTCAAGAGGTAGAGGTAGAGGTAGAGAAGCCTTCTCTGGTAGATGGCAGATACCTTTTCCAATTTCATTCAATTCTAAGTCATTTTCTTCTTAAATCAGTTCTGACACTCCAGGCTGCAGCGTAAAAAAGATCTAAAGCTACAAAATCCTCCACATTAGCTCTATATACTGTCTCTACTTCACTTCACTCATTTTGATGTTTTTCTATGCCTGAGTGCTACTTATAGATCTTGATGACTCATTACTGATGTGTCATGATTTGGCGAATAAGACAGGACAGTTGAACGAGACAAAAGTTTAAAAAAGAAGGAGCTTTTTACTAAAATTGTACACAGATGAGGTGTGATTGATAAAACAGCATGTCACTATGAAGATTACTGAAGGCGATGCAACAAAAGTCTTCATGCGAAGGTTGCTTAAGTTTGTCACGGAAAACCTCTCTTTTTTTTTTTAAAAGCTCTGTTGATTTTTGCAGTTTTTTAAAAGTGATTTTTCTCTCAGACTGAGTGACAACAAGAATTTACATGTTCACAAAAAGCCTCCAAACTGCTTCTTTGTTTTCCATTAATCCTCTGACCTCTACTGAGTAAAAAAATTAAAAAAACAACACCAGGCGGTAAAGTGGGCGTTCAAACACTCATCATCATAACTGCATTGTCACACACACAGAATGAAGAGATAACCTTTGTTTTGTATTGATCCAGAGATGAACAATGGCTCTTTAGAAAACACACATCACATTGTTTCAGAGCGGCTCCCCTTTAAGAGGATTTTGGACATTTAATCAGTATTTTTGGCATATATGTGTGTGTGTGTTTGTGTGTGTGTATCGATGTGTGTGTGAACTAATTAGGACCAGCAATTACCCCAAACTGTGGCTGCGTCTTCTGCTGAAGGGGGGGTCAACCGGGGGTTTAAGGGGTGGTTCAACAATGGCAGACTGTCAGTGCCAATGCTGCCATGCATGACAGATGTATGTGGACACGCCAGACAAAGGCACGGCTGGCCGAGTGTGTGTTTGTGTGTGTGTGTGTGTGTGTGTGTGTGTGTGTGTTTTGGGGTGGGGTCAGTTTGTGTCTGATGGAGAAGTGGAGGAGCGCTGCTGGCAGCTCAGGCATCGTTCCACGGCACCAGCAGCTCCTAGAAGCCCCTGCTGCAGCTCGTTCAGTCCAGTCTGCTAATAAAGGTCCTACTCACCATCACATCATCTGCAAAACGAAACAGTCACTATAAATACACTGTAAAATAATACACCTCTGTACAAGGAAAGCTCTAGGCCATGCATTTTCTGTTCCTTCAAACAGAAATTAAAATTCACAGGGGTCATGTTTGAAGGAAACACAGAAATCAAGGAGGGAAGTAAATAACACCACACTGGTTTACAGAGTCTAGCTAACAGTAACAGAGCTCCCACCATCTACAAGTTGCATGAACTCAGCCTATTTACACTGTGCTGGCATCTGTGCTTGTTTACATCCAGGTAGTAGAGCTTTAAAGCAGGGACCCCTTAACAATATATGTCATTATAAAGATGTGGTGGCATTTTGGTAACAGAAGTGGTGTTTAGCTGGAGTTATTGTTCTTTTAACTCTGAGTTCAGACTGTAAGCAGCATAAAAATGTTTGGTTGTTCCGCAGTTGGTTGTCAGAAAAGATACTCAGCTGTTGAGTCAACTTCTATTGAGTTCTGTTACAGAACAACCCATGTTTTGGAGTAAAGAGTGACTCTGTTAACTGGAGACCTTCAGTTGAACAGAGTCGCACTTCCCTATGAAACACCAGAGATGATAAAAGTTTGTATGGAGCTGAGGTTATGACAAAACAACAAAACAAAACAAAAGAAACTTAAGACTTGATGTGGAGAGTCAACAATGAGAGTATGTTTAAACTATGATTAACAGAAACAGATTACATGTTCATAGTCAAACAAGGTTATAAAATTCAACTATCAACTACGCTAAATAAAAGTAGATATTATTCTTATAGATTTGGAGCAGTTCTGTCTAGTTGTGTTTTTCTGGATCCTTTTTCCTGACCCAGGTCTCAGACTCAGCAGTCTGTGCACTTGTCTTTGGTGTGGGTTTCTGGTTAATTGACACAAGTTTATGTCATCATATTTCACAGTCTGAACATAACCACAGATTATTGAGTCATAGACATTGAGTGAGTTGTGTGTTTAAACCTCTCTCTGGTAAATTTATCCACTAAAACATCTGTCCTCTGAATATCTTTCCACTTTGAAATGTCCTCCATCCACTCACCTATTCTTCATGATGTAGGGAGCTGTTTGCCATTTGCTGAAGTGATGCTATTACTGTCAAATATGTATTTTGGCAGTTAACTCTCTTATGTAACTTCATAAACCAATTACAGCTACGACACAACATCTGACTAGCAATTTGTATTAAAGCTACGCAATTTTTTTTTGTTTTTTCAACTTGAATTCTGCAAATAAATAATATTTTAGAAAGGAGCGCTTCCTGAACTGAGAAGGGTTTATTTTGAAGTGATCTCTGGTTAGAGATACAGGATCAAAATCCCAAGAAAAAAATTAAAGGCAATCTTACCAGGTTTACTTTTTAGTCTACCCACTTGCTGCTAAAGGATATATAAGTGATTAAAAACAAGAATCTGAACACTGATGTTGTCTCAAAGGTCATTATTTATCCTCTAAAATTAACTACCAAACATGAAATGATGGCAAAAGTCTTTAATGGATTTGGACTTTGTTCAAGGAGCTCATTAGCGCTTTGGTCCAGGACTGGTCCCCTGCTGTTGCTGCTTGTTAATTTAACTCAAACTGGCACCGTTCAGCCTCAGTCATTAACTTTTATATGATGAAGTGAATTAAATCAAAATGATCTCATTAAGGGACTCCGTTCATTCATCGCTGTGTGGAGAGAAATGATGCTCTGCTGACAGAAAGGTCACCACCCAATCAGACCAAAACAAGGCCAAAACAACCGTTATGATAAACATCTGTGAGAACCACAACTCATTTTAAGATTTTTCATACACATCTTTATTCTACATAAGTAATGAGGTAAGTGACAAATAAGAGTTGGAGTCAAAAGTATACTTTAAACTTGTTTAAACTTGACAAAATGTTAGATGTCTCTTTAAATGTGTAGTTTGCATTTTTCATGGTGCGATAGCATTTTATATTGTGTTTTTCCCATTTTCAACAATTACACAATCAGTCCTATTAAATTGTAAAATGGTGCAACCACAAGCGCCTTACAAGTTTAAATCCTTTCTAGAAGCTATGCAAGGGCCCTGATGAAATAAGTTGTGGGTTACGATATATCATAATAAGGTTTATTTAAAATATTTCATTGCTAAACGTATTACTAGGGTTTTTGTAATACTGAGTGAGTCAGTGTGCTACAGATATCAATGTTCTCTCTTTTTTTAGGTCGGTTAGCTTAAAATCGTATCAATAAGAACTTTTTTTGTACAATGTTGGATTTTCAAGGGAAATGTCAGTTACACTAATCAACATCTGTCAGTAATTCCAGCTGGGCATGTTTTCACCCACTGACAGAAATTGGAAATGCCATTTCATTTGGATTAACAGTTTTATATTTTTGATTCCCACAGGCAAAAAATGTCAAATTCAGAGCTGCTTTGAAGATCTCAGTCTTGTTGAAGGTAGATAAGATGTTTGCACGTACATTGTTTGTTTTGCGTGTGTGTGTGTGTGTGTGTGTGTGTGTGTGTGTGCGTAAGAGAGTGGATGTTTTGTTTCAGATGGCTCTCAGCAGCATGTTGGAATGACATGTATGAACATGTCAGAGCAACAAGCAGCTGTAAGTGTCAGGTACCCCATGGGTAAAGTGTGTGTCTGAGTGAGTGTGTGTATATTGATGTGTGTCTTTTGCCTTTGTGTGTATTAGCCTGTGCAGAAATGATATATGTGTTCACCAGTTTGTGTGTACAGTTAAGGTCAAAATTATTCGCCCCTCTATGTAACAAAAAAAACCTCTCATCCTTTCAGTGACATGGGCCATAACCTAAAGTCTTTATAGTTTGTATGTGTCCACAAAAGCATTTATTTTATTTTTTACGCTTCATTTCACCTCTTGGTTACGTTATGTCATTTATTTTTAGCTGTAATAAACATGCTGGTATTAAAGGGACTTTGAGTAGAATCTGTATGAAGTAGATTGCAGCGACTTGTTCGGCTAGTGGACGATGGGACACTGTCATGATGACTCATGACAGTAATTGAAAAATGAATAAAGATTTAATCTTCTTTTTAACATTACTTTTCTTTAAGTGGTGCTGTTGTTTGAAATGTGACAACACGCAAATTTTGTAAATTTGTACCATAGTTTAGCTGCCTTCATTTAGCACTACTCACAGCCTGGTGCTCTAAGACATGACCATAACGTGAGTGAATCCTGATTGCCAGTGTTCATTTGCTCCGAGCAAATGCAACTTGTCTCTTCATTTTATTGATTAACTCTCAGGTTTGAACAGATCACTCCAGAATAACTGCTGCATGTGGGTTGGAATGAACATTTTTACAAACAGCTTAACCCGTCTTTTAGCCTCTAACCTGTGCTCTTTCACGCCCCCTTTTGACTCTTTTTCCCCTTTTTTGTTAGACACTCAAGCTCCAGTGCCCATTTTTACTAACCCAAAAAATGGTTTTCAGCAGAGAAAAACACAGATCTCTCTGCTCACTGCTAAACTTTGTTTGGCAGTGTTGTCATGGAGACTTCCACACACATGTATAATGGCCCATAGATGATGATTGAGCAGGATTATGCCTGTAAAAGTTGAGATTTAGTTTTCTTAACAAAATCCTGCAGAATCTACCTTTAAAGGTTCCAGAAACACTTTGCTGAATGCATACATGTTTGAAAAGCTTTCTTGGTTCTTTATTGTGTGTGATGCTTTCAGGCAGAAACAATGACCCTGAGATTATGTTTTTTTGGGTTGTAATTTTCAAAATACATTGCGATACAAATGTTAGAAAAGTGTGTTGTATCACATTTTATTTTTTTTATATTTCATCATATTGTGAAATAAGATTTAAACTATACTCTGTCACCTGAAGCCTGTGTTTTGCATTGTGTTTTATATTCCTTGCAGCTCCCTCTCTCTCTCTCTCTCTCTCTCTCTCTCTCTCTCTCTCTCTGTCTTTCTCTCTGTCTGTCGCCTTCAGCTCACCTGCAGCTGATCAGGTTGAACCTCACTGCTCTCCAACAGGCTCACAACAGCTCTATAATAAAGCCAATCTCTCCCTCTCTCTCTCAGCCTCGTCCTGTACTGCTCGCCCTTTAATGGCTGAAGTCTCTGCCGAGGGGAGCACTAATAGTGGCATCAATACGAACAGCAATTTTAGTGAGATGAGAAAGCCCTGAAGCCGACATATTACTTCCTCTGAACCGGCAACGGAGGCAGGAGCACTACAGCCTAATTTCACCCTAAAAGCCCCCGCTGCTCCTGCTGAGGGCTGCAGAGGATTGTAGGGGATTGATCTGTGAGAGGAGATGGATGTGTGAGAGCCCACAGAGCCGTATATTGATTTCTGACGGCGTGGAGGATGAATCCATGATAACAAAAGGTCAGTGCTCCTTAATCCTGGTCTTTAATCAGAACAGAGATCCATCCAGCAGCTTCAGGCCCTCTTCAGGATAATCTGCAGCCTCCTGAAATCTAAAAGAAAGGAGGTTTCAACAATTGACGCCCGACTATGGTGAACACCTGGATTCAGTTTCCAAAACCTGAAAGTCACAAATGTTACTTCTCATCAGTTTTGCTGTTCAGTCTTGTGAGTCAAATACACCTATGACCTGACCTCACACACACTGTTGTGTCAGGTGACCAAACTCTGAAAACCTAAGAAGGAGACCCTCTACCTGGTCTCTTGGAGATACTGAAGAAAACCCTAAAGATACTCAAAGATAACAAAGTAGCTCCAAACCTACACTTAAAAAAACCTCCAAACCTAAAAACATTTCTTGTCTTTTTGAAGTACAATTTTTCTGTTATATGAACAAATAATCATGGAAGCAGATTTCCGCCAGTTAAAAATATGAAAATGAAAAACTGGCTGTGTGAAGTTTTTTACCCCACATATTTGGTCACATTATTAGATAAAAAAGTTAAATTGATGAGTCAAAATTTCTACTTTTTGTATTTAAGTTTTGGCTTTTTTCTTATAATTTTCACTTTACAATCTCAAAATGTTGACTTAATTATTCAAAATTTAGACTTTTTCCTTATAATTTTGACTTTATCAAAGTTTTGAGTTTTTATCTGTAACTTTGACTATATAAAAAAATAATAATTAAAAAACCTTAAAATTTGGACATTGTATCTCAAATTTTGATTTCTTATCCCATAACTTTGACTTTTTATCTCATAATTTTGACTTTGAGGTTGGGGTACTAGTGCAGTGACTCATTATAAATATCAATGGTCTGCAAAAAAATCTAAGAAAAAAAAATGGGGGGGAGTTGGAAAAAAACACAACCCCAGACATGATTTTATGACCAAAAAGGAGGACAGGTCCAGGCGTAAGAGGATGTTTGTTCACCCTACTGTTGTGTCTGCTTTGTGCAGTATAATGATGCATTACAACCAATTCAACCACAAGTTCACAAACAGATTCTTCCTGCCATGCATTGATCTATCTTTCTTTGCCTAAAGTGTCCCTGCAGCAGGTCAGACCCTCTCCATCTCTCTTCAAGAGTCTGGACACCGGAGAACTTTGCGTGTCAAAGTTCAATCACATTTAACAGGTTGGATTGTGTGAGGTGAAGGAGGCGTGTCAAAGTGTCTCAACTCATTTCACACTGAAATGTTGGAGGTCTGAAAGCAGCCCTCACACACTCATGCCAGCAGTATTTAAATTCAGATATTCATAACCATGTTTGACGGGATCAGGAGTCAAAGGTTGCTTCATTTTTGACCCTTGACAGAAACACTTTCTTAGACAAACTGATAATCAAAATGGGCTTGTGTGCAGTTTTACTTTTACTTCAATATGCATTAACTTGATATGCTTAATTGAGTAATTCTTACTGCACAGATTGGTAAATTCAAAGCAATCTGACTCCATAATTTTTCCCAGGATAGATGAAGTTTTCAGGGATCTTCACACTCCCAAAGTTAACAGAAAGTCTGAGTCCATGATGACATACCTGCAGTATCAGTGTCTGCAATGTGCAGTACCTAATGAGTTTGAGTGTTTACAGGGTAACCAGGGATGCTAAATGATGGTAAACGCCCCTCCTTCTACCCCTGCTCCCCCTGACCCCCCCTCCTCTGCTTTCCCTGCTGCCTGGCTTAAGCTAATCCCATTATCAGTGAGGCGGCCTGACGCTGATGTGGCCTGCTAACTGACCAGCTGCTCCAAGTCTGGCCACCACACGCACGCTGCAAGAAATGTCAACTGAGCACAGAGGCATGACCCAAAAGAGAAACATTTCAGACACTTTTTTTTTTTGCATTTGAATAATGTCAGGACTCATACCATGTATTTTTGAGAATGCAAAGTTCCATGCAGCTGCAAGTGTTTATGGCACCAGTACTGATGCTTCAGAGCCCCTGTCCACAAACTGCATTTTTTCTGCACCTTTTCGGTGTATTCAGCACTCAACATCCAAAATTATCCCCCAGTACGTTGGTCTTAAAGTAGTTGAGCTTCTGAAATTCTGCTACAATCAAAAAAATCCCGTCCATTATCTACCAATTAAAACCAAGAGGGGGCGGGGCTTGATAACAGAGTCCAATTTTCAGGTAAGAGAGCTGCTAGAGCTACAACAAAATTTAATGAACAGTATCTTTGTTTTCTTTGTAATTTTTCCAGAATAAAGCAAATATTAAGCGTGCACCCCAAAATTCAACACAGTTAGTGCTCAACCCTCAGCAAGAGAGCCAGAGAACAAAGTTTGTAACTAGCTCTAGTAACATAAGTGAGAAGTGTCTGAAATTGCAGTGGGCACAGGCCCTTGTGCTTACTTAACATCTAATTTCTAGTGGGTAAACCAAACTTAAAAGCATTTTTCCTTTGAGCAGCTTCTTTCATGCTCTAAAACTTACTATGCAAGCAAAGGATAACATGTCAGCACCTCAAAAGTGAAACCAAGTGAACCCCTGGTGACCCCCTGCATTAAAGCCCATAAACACCACCTATTCCTTGTAAACGGATGAAAGAGGATATGCTACAAAAGCAAAATCTAAATCAAATTTTTTTTTTTGCTATTACAGTTATTTCTTTACCTACTAATATGTGTCATCGCGTTCATTTTTCTATGAAATGGCAAGGTGAAGTTACATAGAAAGTGACTTAAAATTACTTGGTGTGAGGTGGCGTGACATTAAAATTAAGTCATGTTAAAGTGAGGTGAAGTGATGTAAAAGTATCCAGATAGAAGAGGAATTGATGTAACAGTGAGGATGTGTTATAATATTGTGACATTAAGTTGAATAATTGGGCCGTGAGCTATCTCTGGAAAAGCTAATGGTCTTCAAGGCTAAAGCCTCCATTCCCCATGAGCACTTGCACCAACTGTCATGAGGACATGACTCTAACCAAGGCGTGCACTGGTTTTGCAGAAAAATATTTAAATCTTAGAGCCACTGTATTTCTGTTTCTTTAATAAATAAATTACATGCGTTAAAAGGTATAAATTGATAGAAATGATTGAATAGCTTCTTATGCAGCGAGCAAGATTTTCAGGGTTAGTGCCTCAAAGTAAACATTTTTTTCTTTATCAGGGAGCATTTGAAGGATTTAATTTAGAAGGACACAAATACACTGGGTGAGAGCTGAGTCTTTGCAGTGCATTTTTTGCAGTGTGCGCTGGCTTGGAGGCCTCACAGCCTGCCAGCCCATCAGCCCCCGACACTGGCTCTCCTGCCCACTAGCTAGTGTGTTAGCGCGGGCAGCATGAGGCCAGGATCCCCTAGGAAAGGCAACGTTGGAGCCCCACAATAATGTCGAGTCACTCCAAGCGTCTCTAATCCAGCTCCCCAAACAATGTGTGGCCCTGTGGAGTCTGCAGGTCAGGTAGAAGATTAAAGTCCTGTGGCATCAGAGGGAATTTCTATATTTCCTATCTTTGAATATCGCTCTAATGCTTTTAAAAAACAAATATTAGAGGGTTTAGTTGATTACAAACCTTTTAAATCTGAATTACTCTCCTAAAAAAGAACTTCTTTATGGTTTATTCTTCAGGTTTCTCAGCTCCATGGCAGGAGGAAATAAAACCATTTCTTGCTGGTGTCTCTTGGTGCCGCAGTGATGTCAGCCGTCCTTTGGGCTCAGCTCTAAACCAACACTGATTAATAATTTATGGATCATCCCATTATGCCACTTTACACAGTTCAAAGGCTGCACATTTGCATCCCAATTTGTTCACTGTGCTATAAAGACACGCTCAGCCTCTTTGCATCACTATTTCTCTTAGAAATGGAATTTGTGACCGTCTGTCCTCACATCAGTGGATAAAGAAGATTAAAGTGTGGGCATCCTGCGCCTCCTCCTCTTCTCTCCTCCTCCTTCTCCTCGTCTTCCATCTCCAGCTCAGCCTCAGGGCTTTGATGTGACTTGAGATGCTTCTGAGGAAAGACGACATGAAATACAATCGAGTTACATCCAGACTGACACAAAAACAGGGTTTGGAAAGAGGATTGAAAATGTTGATGAACACGAAACACAGGTTTTAAAAAACATGGTCTTATTTCAAAAATATCTGCAGTGTGAATGATGAAAGATGAGCATAACATGATTAAATTTCATTCCAAGTTTCTGTTCCAGATATTGTTGATAATTTAAGGCAGTGTTAGGCAGTAAAGTCACTACAATTGGCAAAATTAGTAGTTTAACTACATTTTTTAGTTATGACGTGGTAGTGTCATTGCTTTCAAATGACTTTTGGTCATGGTGAGTGGTAGGGGACGCAAATGCTACATTTTCTTTAACCGTTTAGATGTTGTGTTTACAAATGGTAACAAAAAATTCTGCAGACCCTACCTTTGAACTAACTTTCAGGATTTATGAATCCCAAATAACTTGGCAGATAAGAGTTCTCTGAGAAATGTTTAAACAGTTGATATTTAGAGAATCTCTCAAAACGATGCAAAATACATCAAGGGTATCATCTTTGTTTGATTGATGCAGCCATAAAAACCATAGAATCCACTGATAATCTAGATTTCTGTTTTGGCAGGGAAAGCTTTGCATGTGAAAGGTCTTAAATTAAAGCTCAATTTTTGCCTTTTCAAACATGTGCAGCGTAATTTTCTAGCTCAAGTCAGTTTCATATGAAACATCACAAATCTTTTCAGTGTGAGGAAATAAAAATCTTCTTCTACCGAGTGAAAGAACGGATGTTAAAAGGACAAACTTAGTTCCGATGTAAAGAAATCAATGCAAAGAACAAAGCAACAGGAGGTAAAGCGCAGCATTAGCATCCTGCTGAAAGGCGGCCTCGCTGCATTAAATGTCAGTGCATACATCTGCTTTCTGCGCCTACAAATGACTATTGATTGTTCTCCTGACACACTCAGCCTCTGCTCCTTTATTTCCACGGTTTGGTTTTCAGGACGGTTTCAGTGTGATAACGCTTCCAGCCGCAGCCGGGATGAACAAAAGACGCCACCACCGCTCACTGCTGCTGGCTCGCCACTTGTTTTTGTGAATCCCTCCACATCGGCGGTATCCAGGCAGATATGTACAGTCTGCCTGCCCGTCTCATTTCAATTGGCCTCCATCTGTTTTGTCTATCCATGAAAAGGTCTATTATGATCCCCTGCTCTTTGTACAAATGGACTACTAAGCGGATAGGCGGCCCTGGCCCCCCCTCGCTGAAACATTAGATTCCAAGGAGCTCGTCCTGCGCCTCTTTAATTACCCCAGCCGGCGGAGGGGCCTTAATTTTAACGAGTTTTAAAACACTCTGTCTTCAGATTCACTGCAGAAAGAAGAAGAAGCAGAAAAGGAGGGGCTGTGGGTTCTTTATTAACCCTACAGTGACTAGCTAATGTGATTGAAGTGGAACCACCTGGCGGGGGGAACTGTATCGTCAGCTGCCAGTGAAGGCCGGCGAGCGGGGAGCAGGGAGGACCAGGTGCTGCGCTCCAGCCTCTTTAATTGTTGCCGTGTAATAGCTTGCTTCAGTGCACAGTACAGCTTGGGGCTAGGATTAAAAAAAGCTGTTGCTGCTAGCTAACACACAGAAGTCCATTTTCTGTCCCCACATCCCCCACACACACTCTAACCCCCCCACCAGGAGACACACAGACACACACTCCTTCAGTGGTAATGAAAGAAAAAGAGAAGGCAGAGAGGGAGGGAGGGAGGGATGAAAGGGGGCCAGAAGAGCTGAGTCGATTTGGCTGCATGGCTGGAGGAGGCTATCTAAGGTGAACAGGCACTGAGGCCGGAGCTTTGGAGGCGTCTCTGTCTGCTCCTGGGTGACAACAAGGACTGAAAGCTGCAGGATGGAAGAAAATCTGAGTCCTGGAGCCAAAGAGTCCTGAAACACGGAGGTCTCTGCAGAGCTTTAAGTACAAAAAGTGTGACCTGCTGTTGAAGCAAAGCAGCTTTCTTTTCCAGCTAATAATCCAAAGTGTTTTACTGCACTGAATTAAAGCGAACCAAAAAATTGACATATATAGTCTTCACTTGTCTATAAGCCCCAGATGTCATCGTTCTAACTTGGAATATTTACACAGAAAGACTGTCTAACTTTTGGCTGAATAAATGCTTTTTTGAATAGTGTCTGTAACACATGGCTACACAGTAGCAAACCAAAAAAGTCATTGATCGCTACCTTCATCCTCCTCCTGCACTTTGGCCTTTTGTTTAAACGGAAACAGAGTTTGAGCCTGCCCAAAACGGGAACTTTTGACAACGACTTTCAGAGTGGGATTTTCTGAAACACCATTTCACAGTCGCCCTGTAAATGGTGAGCCCAAGTTTTCAGTGGAAAAGCTGACGTCACACTCAGCTTTGGCTGTGCACATGACACTTTCATTGTGGAAAGGCCATGTGGAGCCAGGACAACAACAACAAGAGTAGCAATAGTTGACATCCATTTTATGCTGTTGAATCTACTCACTGCCTTTCAACAAAATGTTAATCTGTTGCACCATTTCTGAAATTGGCAAAGAAGCATTCAATATGTAAACCAGATAATTTGCTCACCTCTTCTTCAGCCTCTAAACTGTTGTCGTGTATACAGCTCCTACAGTTATATCCCCAACTACAGGCCTGACATGCATACTACAGTGTTTCCGATCCCCCAGCGTTTCCATGTAAACGAAGATTTTCTAGTGAAGCTTTGTGAAACATTGTTGTGTAGACGGGCTAAATGAATTGGCAGCATGAAGCTGGTTAGCCCATAAAATCCATGAATTAGCCGCATCATTGTTTAAGCCACAGGTTTCAAAGCGTGTGAAAAAGCAGCGGCTCACGGTGTAAAAGGTGACAATATCTTTGCTTGTGGAAAACACAAGTTGGTGCACAGATTGTGACATTGCACATTTCTGCAGATAAAATTCATCATTAAATTAATGCTGCTGCAGGAAAGCTCGTAAAAACCTTCACTCCTCTTGGCACTTTAAAAAATGAAGTAATTAAAACAGATTCTTTGAGATGGATTTCATGCCTATAGGATCTTTATCAGCTGGTGCAACTCAGCACTGAGGTCCTTCTTGGTGCAGATTTTCTTAATGCAGATCTCTGGAGCAGATTTCTGAGTGGAGATATCTGGGTGCACTCTTCTTATTCAGACTCAGAGTATGAGTGCTCACACAGGCTGCAGATGCACTGTCGTCTTTCTGCGTGTCACTGTGGTCACAGATGGATCAGTGAGAGGAGGCTGAGTGCTGCTGCGTTCAGGGACCTTCAGACACCCACCCAACCCGCTCCCCCCAGCTGCACCGGCTGCCAGGTAACGGTCCACAGGGCCCTGCTGACCTGAGCTCCTGTGGGACCCTTGGGCCGAGAGGAGCAGCAGAAGGATTATTGTACTTAGAGACAACAAAACAAGAGAGTGAGAGAGAGAGTGTGCAGCAGGGGCGATAAGCTCTTAGCTGAGGAGGAGCATGTGTTATGCTGGTTACAGAAAATGTAGAAAAAAGATGTACAGAGTCCAACACTGGGATGCAGGAGGTTAAATGTTGTTAAATATGAGAAGAATTTTAATACACCTACAGGTGACTGAGTCCATTTTAAAGGTAGATATCCGGCTAACCCTCTACCTGTTAACACTGTGGTAATATGTTAGCTTACACCTCAGGCTGACTTTAAGACTCTGGAACAGTTGGCGAGTTTAGAGGAGTCGGTCTGAGTCCCTCCATGTCCCACAAACACGGGGTTGTTGCTGCCAGAGCTTCAAAACTTTTTCTTCTGTCTCATAGTGTCTTCTAGCTATATCATTATTCTTTCACTTTCCATTTTGAGTGTGTGTGCTCAAGATTCTTGAACATGAAGAGAGCTCTGATTGAACAGAAAACAACAAAAAAAAAGTCAAACATTTTGCCATTAGGGAATTAAATAGTCCATTGCTGGAATAACCTGGTCATTCAGTATATTCAGGTAGTCAGCTGACCTCATTCTTTGGACAAAATGTTGCTGAACCTAGACCTGAGCAACTGGTAAGTGGAAATGCACTTACTTTCACTATTAAACACACTCCTGAGTTCTACTGTTGTGTATCTTTTGATTTGTTTTGGACAAACGTTTAAGTGATCGCCGATCACACTCATTCAAGATTTTTTTCCGACCACATTTCTTCCTTGAGGACAATGGTTTCCCTCCATTCTTCCAGTTTTTTAACAGTGTGTTTGACAGTTCTTAACCCAATTTCTGCTATCTCCTTGGATATTTTCTCTGCCTGATGCATGTGAATTATTTGACCCTTCTTAAACAGAATAACATTTTTTCTCACAACCACAGGATGTGTCTTCCTCCATGGTTGTTTAAGAAATGAGAAGTTACACATTGCATCAGCTGGGTTTAAATAACTTGTTGACAGCTGGAAGATAATCACTCATAAAGTAATTATCCAATAGGAGGCTTGTACCTATTTACTTAGTTAAATCCAAGTGATGACTTTTTCTTGACCAGGCAGTGTATTTATACACTAATAAAATATTCTGACTGAAGGAAACCTGCTGATGAACCTGATGGAGCTGAACATTAGTCACTGTTGAATTAAAAAGGAGCAGTTTAAACCAGAGCTTCAGTTTTTTCTATTGAACATTAAAATATTCACTGAAATTCCAAATCTTTAGACATTCAAAGCGCTCTTTGAAGCACTTCTGCCACATTATGCAAAGTGTTTGAGGGAATCTATTTCCTGTCCATCTGAATGACACAGAAGGTTTTTCATTAGAGAGATCAGGGGAATGGATGAAGAAATAACAGTAAAGAGAAAGAGGAATAAACCTGATCTTTAAATCCTCCTCTCCTCCCACCCTGAGCTATCCATCAGTCCTCTCTCTGCGTGTTTACAAATAGATGAATGAAATAGTTGCAGCTTTAATACTCTTGAGCCTGCTTCATCCTGCCGGTGCTCAGCTGCCTTTGAGGGGAATGTATCCATAAAACGTCTCAGGAAGCTGTCCCTCCATTTGACAGCCCACCGGGAGAACAAAGGCTGAGCACTAATGCAGTCCAGATCAACCGCCCGCTCTCCCATCCTGCAAGGTGCCAAGATGCACTCGCTTTTAGAGCCGTGGCGCTCCGACAATGGCCACCGGGGACCGTCTTCAAAGCCTAATGCAAAGTGAGTCATCGTGCGCCCGGCTCATGTTAAGTCCCCCTTTAATTCAGCCCCCTTTGGTTAATTATTTGCTATTGTGTTTTACCCATCTGAGCCCATGTCAACAATCAGAAAATGAGTTGGAAAAGAGCGGTTGGAGACAACGGGGGCCTGAAAGCAAAGCAGCCTGGAAAAATGCGGGGCGGAGCTGAGGGCTGTGCAGCCATCTGTGACCCCTGCCCCCTCGCCAGAAACACCAACAACCAGCAGGTCCCATGTGGGCTGGCGGGTTCTGCCGGGTGTCACCCTCTTGTTGCTGTTTAGTTGNCACGTGCATCATGTCCAGTCTGTTCTCCAGAGACTTTTAGAGAACTCACTCTTCGTTAAAGCTGAGAAGTGTGAGTTTCACGTTCCCACAGTCTCCTTCCTGGGTTTCATCGTGTCTGAGGGCTACATCCAAATGGACCCAGCTAAAGTCTCCGCTGTCACCGCCTGGCCTGTCCCTGAATCCCGTAAGCAGCTCCAACGGTTCCTGGGCTTTGCCAATTTCTACCGCCGGTTCATCAGAAACTACAGCACTGTCGCTGCTCCTCTCACCGCCCTTACCAGCAGCAAGAGAACTTTCCTCTGGTCTCCTGACGCGGATACTGCCTTCTGTACCCTGAAAGAGAGGTTCTCCACTGCCCCAATCCTCCAAATGCCTGATCCTGATCTCCAGTTCCTGGTGGAGGTGGACGCCTCTGATGTGGGGGTCGGAGGTGTCTTATCTCAGCGTTCTCCTTCGGATCACAAGNTGATCTGTGGTGGCCTGCCTGGTATCCGACCCTCCTGCCTGTCCCTGACTTCGAGAATCTGCACGAGTATCCTGACCAGTGGTGGCAGCCTGGTCGCTGGCAAACAAGTGTGAGTCCTGCTGAAAAGCCTTTGTTTGCCACGTGGAAGAACGTCAAGACAAACCGGCTCGCCGAAACAGTGGACGGACGCCACGTTCTCAAGCGCCCAAGCTAGGGGCGAACCTAGTGGTAACAAACAGAGTTCTCTGACTTGATAAGACACTTGACGAACACAAAAGTTCTTGACTGTTATTTCTGACCAATAACATAGGTTTAACGATGGAGCGAACTGGGTCCTTCCTGTAAACGTGTCAGTCTAACTTTTGGCTGAATAAATGCTTTTTTGAATAGTGTCTGTAACACATGGCTACACAGTAGCAAACCAAAAAAGTCATTGATCGCTACCTTCATCCTCCTCCTGCACTTTGGCCTTTTGTTTAAACGGAAACAGAGTTTGAGCCTGCCCAAAACGGGAACTTTTGACAACGACTTTCAGAGTGG
Organism: Thalassoma bifasciatum; assembly: GCA_008086565.1. Lineage (NCBI taxonomy): Eukaryota > Metazoa > Chordata > Actinopteri > Labriformes > Labridae > Thalassoma > Thalassoma bifasciatum. Next base: position 80,338 of record RPOG01001759.1, read on the forward strand.
GATTTTCTGAAACACCATTTCACAGTCGCCCTGTAAATGGTGAGCCCAAGTTTTCAGTGGAAAAGCTGACGTCACACTCAGCTTTGCCTGTGCACATGACACTTTCATTATGGAAAGGCCATGTGGAGCCAGGACAACAACAACAAGAGTAGCAATAGTTGACATCCATTTTATGCTGTTGAATCTACTCACTGCCTTTCAACAAAATGTGAATCTGTTGCACCATTTCTGAAATTGGCAAAGAAGCATTCAATATGTAAACCAGATGATTTGCTCACCTCTTCTTCAGCCTCTAAACTGTTGTCGTGTATACAGCTCCTACAGTTATATCCCCAACTACAGGCCTGACATGCATACTACAGTGTTTCCGATCCCCCAGCGTTTCCATGTAAACGAAGATTTTCTAGTGAAGCTTCGTGAAACATTGTTGTGTAGACGGGCTAAATGAATTGGCAGCATGAAGCTGGTTAGCCCATAAAATCCATGAATTAGCCGCATCATTGTTTAAGCCACAGGTTTCAAAGCGTGTGAAAAAGCAGCGGCTCACGGTGTAAAAGGTGACAGTATCTTTGCTTGTGGAAAACACAAGTTGGAAAGCTCGTAAAAACCTTCACTCCTCTTGGCACTTTACAAAATGAAGTAATTAAAACAGATTCTTTGAGATGGATTTCATGCCTATAGGATCTTTATCAGCTGGTGCAACTCAGCACTGAGGTCCTTCTTGGTGCAGATTTTCTTAATGCAGATCTCTGGAGCAGATTTCTGAGTGGAGATATCTGGGTGCACTCTTCTTATTCAGACTCAGAGTATGAGTGCTCACACAGGCTGCAGATGCACTGTCGTCTTTCTGCGTGTCACTGTGGTCACAGATGGATCAGTGAGAGGAGGCTGAGTGCTGCTGCGTTCAGGGACCTTCAGACACCCACCCAACCCGCTCCCCCCAGCTGCACCGGCTGCCAGGTAACGGTCCACAGGGCCCTGCTGACCTGAGCTCCTGTGGGACCCTCGGGCCGAGAGGAGCAGCAGAAGGATTATTGTACTTAGAGACAACAAAACAAGAGAGTGAGAGAGAGAGTGTGCAGCAGGGGCGATAAGCTCTTAGCTGAGGAGGAGCATGTGTTATGCTGGTTACACAAAATGTAGAAAAAAGATGTACAGAGTCCAACACTGGGATGCAGGAGGTTAAATGTTGTTAAATATGAGAAGAATTTTAATACACCTACAGGTGACTGAGTCTATTTTAAAGGTAGATATCCGATTTTCAGGGCAGCCAGCAGGAAACTGTTCAAGTAGAGAGTAGCTACCTCATCCTAAATGAAATTACTAAACCTGTAAACCGTCTGGCACCTGTTTGAAGCTCGGCTAACCCTCTACCTGTTAACACTGTGGTAATATGTTAGCTTACACCTCAGGCTGACTTTAAGACTCTGGAACAGTTGGCGAGTTTAGAGGAGTCGGTCTGAGTCCCTCCATGTCCCACAAACTCAGGGTTGTTGCTGCCAGAGCTTCAAAACTTTTTCTTCTGTCTCATAGTGTCTTCTAGCTATATCATTATTCTTTCACTTTCCATTTTGAGTGTGTGTGCTCAAGATTCTTGAACATGAAGAGAGCTCTGATTGAACAGAAAACAACAAAAAAAAAGTCAAACATTTTGCCATTAGGGAATTAAATAGTCCATTGCTGGAATAACCTGGTCATTCAGTATATTCAGGTAGTCAGCTGACCTCATTCTTTGGACAAAATGTTGCTGAACCTAGACCTGAGCAACTGCTGCAACCCCAGATGATAGCACTGCCCCCACAGGCTTGTACAGTAGGCAGTAGGCATGATGGGTGCATCACTTCACCTGCCTCTCTTCTTACCCTGATGCGCCCATCACTCTGGAACAGGGTAAATGTGGACTAATCAGACTACATGACCTTCTTTTATTCCTCCAGAGGCCAGTCTTTGTGCTCCCTAGAAAACAGAAGCCTTTTTTCCAGGTAGCCTTACTGATTGGTGGATTTCTTAAGGCTACACAGCTGTTCAATCCCAATCCCTCGAGTTCCCTTTCCACTGTGTGTGTGGAAATGCACTTACTTTCACTATTAAACACACTCCTGAGTTCTACTGTTGTGTATCTTTTGATTTGATTTGGACAAACGTTTAAGTGATCACCGATCACACTCATTCAAGATTTTTTTCCGACCACATTTCTTCCTTGAGGACAATGGTTTCCCTCCATTCTTCCAGTTTTTTAACAGTGCGTTTGACAGTTCTTAACCCAATTTCTGCTATTTCCTTGGATGTTTTCTCTGCCTGATGCATGTGAATTATTTGACCCTTCTTAAACAGAATAACATTTTTTTTCACAACCACAGGATGTGTCTATCTCCATGGTTGTTTAAGAAATGAGAAGTTACACATTGCATCAGCTGGGTTTAAATAACTTGTTGACAGCTGGAAGATAATCACTCATAAAGTAATTATCCAATAGGAGGCTTGTACCTATTTACTTAGTTAAATCCAAGTGATGACTTTTTCTTGACCAGGCAGTATTTATACACTAATAAAATATTCTGACTGAAGGAAACCTGCTGATGAACCTGATGGAGCTGAGCATTAGTCACTGTTGAATTAAAAAGGAGCAGTTTAAACCAGAGCTTCAGTTTTTCTATTGAACATTAAAATATTCACCGAAATTCCAAATCTTTAGACATTCAAAGCGCTCTTTGAAGCACTTCTGCCACATTATGCAAAGTGTTTGAAGGAATCTATTTCCTGTCCATCTGAATGACACAGAAGGTTTTTCATTAGAGAGATCAGGGGAATGGATGAAGAAATAACAGTAAAGAGAAAGAGGAATAAACCTGATCTTTAAATCCTCCTCTCCTCCCACCCTGAGCTATCCATCAGTCCTCTCTCTGCGTGTTTACAAATAGATGAATGAAATAGTTGCAGCTTTAATACTCTTGAGCCTGCTTCATCCTGCCGGTGCTCAGCTGCCTTTGAGGGGAATGTATCCATAAAACGTCTCAGGAAGCTGTCCCTCCATTTGACAGCCCACCGGGAGAACAAAGGCTGAGCACTAATGCAGTCCAGATCAACCGCCCGCTCTCCCACCCTGCAAGGTGCCAAGATGCACTCGCTTTTAGAGCCGTGGCGCTCCGACAATGGCCACCGGGGACCGTCTTCAAAGCCTAATGCAAAGTGAGTCATCGTGCGCCCGGCTCATGTTAAGTCCCCCTTTAATTCAGCCCCCTTTGGTTAATTATTTGCTATTGTGTTTTACCCATCTGAGCCCATGTCAACAATCAGAAAATGAGTTGGAAAAGAGCGGTTGGAGACAACGGGGGCCTGAAAGCAAAGCAGCCTGGAAAAATGCGGGGCGGAGCTGAGGGCTGTGCAGCCATCTGTGACCCCTGCCCCCTCGCCAGAAACACCAACAACCAGCAGGTCCCATGTGGGCTGGCGGGTTCTGCCGGGTGTCACCCTCTTGTTGCTGTTTAGTTGTTGTTATTTATTAACAGAAGCAGGCGGATGAGATGATGAGGGGAGAGCTTTGCCTCAGGTGCCAGAGAGCGAGCGGCCAGAGAAGTTGAAGGAGAGGGTTTTAGGGAGGATGGGGGGGTTGTTTGGCAAGGCCGGTCCAGCCAGCGGACAGAGGGAGAGCGAGGCAGGGCCATCTGTGGGACAGACATGTTAGACAGGGCTCAAACGATGCCAAGAAGGGATGGCTCAGAGGAGGAGTTTCACCCTGACATGATCCATGTTTAGTCTTTCTGCTCTGAGAGGTGGAGGTAACGGATCACTGATCTGTCAAGTTTTACTCATGGAAAGATCAAATCATAACAAAGGACAAAAAGGTCTGAGAGCTACCATTTACCGAAAGCTATGAATCCAGCATGAACAAGTCTTTCATAACTGTTGCACAAATAAATTTCTTTAAGAGGCAGAAAACTCAAGCAGCACCAGACTCATCTTTAGGGAGAGAGATGAAAAAGAGTTAAATACTTAAAGCTATGACACAAACCTTATAAAATGGATAGTCTCGGTGACTCTCCACCAGGCATTATTCAAAGGTTGCCGCTTGACTCTAACTTGGAGCTGTTTGGAACGGATAACTTTTATCTACAAGGCTGTAAACATGTTTTTTTCTGCTGTGAAGTAGGACACTTTGACATGCAGCTCAGTGAGAATTGACTCACCTTTGGAGTCAGCCTCAAGTGATGATTGCGCACACTTGTTTCAGTCCTGGTACAATTCAAATAGACTGTTTTAATATTCCCAAGACATTATTGTTTGCAGTTAAGATTTTAACTCTTAAATGTTGAAGAGACAATCCGCATAAAACCATTTCTGTGTCTTTATGTACAAAGGAAATGCTGTGAAAGGCAAGTCTGAGCCCCAAACTTAAGATACAAGGGGGTATATAAGATAGACAGTGGGTTTTAGATGCTGAAGATTTGTATTGTCAGTCCTATTTATGGTTCAGTTTTGAACTCTGAAAGCAGTTTGATGAAATTTGAATTTTCAGCAAGATGTGTGGAAATGTATTGCCTCTTGTGCTTCAGTTCCTTGTTGAGGTTTTCCATTTCAGAGCAGATAATGACTGTCCCTCACTCGTCTTAAATTGCTCTGCTTGGGTCAGATGATCACAAAATGTGTAAAAAAGCCTCCATAGTGGAAACAAATAGAAAAAACCATCAGTGAAAAATTTAACAGTGTAGATTTCCTCCCCAAAAACAACCCAATGCTTCTGTCCCTGTACACAAACAGCTCTCAGTGCCTTCAGGAGAGCAGAATGCTGATGTAGAGTGAGAGAATGTCCCCGAGGTTCAATTACTGAGCCTCCACAGGTCGTCTCAGCCTTCATTAGCTGCCTGCTGGAGCAGACACTCCTTCCTCGGCTCGCTGTGCCGCTCGTATTGTGCTGAACCTCGGGGAGAAGCCTCTCTCTGCTCTCTAATGATCACACAAACAGCTTTCTCGGAACTCAGGACTCTGCAGTGTGCTGTTATGTGCTTTGTTAATACAGCGGGGAGGGTCTCGTCAGCCACCTCCGAGTCCCCCCATCGCCTCGGCACGCTCTGTTCCTGCCGCTCCCACCTGAACGCTTAACTAGACGCCCGGGTGCTGGCATGCCCAGACAGGGTGGAGGCTGATCAGGGTGCTGCAGGAGGTAGATGGTCACACAGAATCCAGGTTCAGCTTTTGTTTCTGAAGAAAAATACAGAGTCTGAAATATGGCAACAAAGAAGAAATTTAAAAATCCATCAGATGCAACTTCTTTTCTTTAAAATAAATTTGGTGCTCTATAAATATCCATATATACTATAATTTTGCAGCAATAATGAACAATTCACCTTGAGATAAAACCCTTTATCTTATCATCCCATTAGTTTCCAACACAACAAATCTACAAAATCTGCAGGGAATAAATCAGAAGATATTCCTCATCTATTTTGTCTATTTTACATCTTCAGCCCGACTTAAAGTTGTGTTTTCATATACAATAAACAGCCCTCATTTTCAGACGACTCGAGAATAGATTTTACAAATGGTTTCATCATGAAAATATGATATCATGAAAACAAGCTGGAAAACAACTGCTGAGTAACGGCGCAGACAACCATCAATGAGCTCCAGGTTTCAGCACTCAGTCTACCTCTTAAGGTGGTAGACTGAGTGCTTAAGGTGGTAGACGCCACAGGTGCAAGTGCAGAAACCTGATCATCAAACGGCATGAGACAGAAAAAATGATAAGAAAAAAGCACATTGAGTCACAAGAATCAAAAACTTCTTTGACAATGTTGCTTATTACATTTGGAAAGTCAGGTAATCAAAACACTTATTGTCTTCAATGACAGCATCAAATATTTTTCTTTACACATCCTAAATTCACATTATTAGGTAAAATCTGTGAAAGATGAGGAAAAAATTGTCCAAATCAAGACAAAAACCCACCAAGGGTATTTTCAAGTGTTTGCGTAATGGGTCACAGCGCTGCAGGAGGAATCAGAAATGTCCTTGAAATTAAAGCAACAAGACATTCCACTGATGAGTAAAGAGGAGGGTGACTCACTCTCGACCGCCTCTTCAGAGATGGTTGCTTAATTAGCCCCCATCGACATCACTGACCTTCCTGCACGCTTAAGAGGCCTGTGGTCACACCAACCCTCCCTCAGAGAGATAATTGGCCCGTAAATATGGAGGCATTCAGGGGAATCTCAGTGTGGTGCTGCGACATGGGAACACAGCACAAAACTATCCCTGCAGCATTCCATACACCTGGTTGTCAGTGATCACCTGTGAGGATCAAAAACTGACATTCAGATTCAATCAAGAGTCATCAGCGTAGAAACAGATATTCATGCATCACATTGAAGGAGGGATGAAAGCAACTTGAAATATCTTAACCTGAAGGCGAGACAAATGGTGAGAAAAGATTTGATTCTTCAAAAACAACTGAATGTAAAGGTCCTCTGACTCCTTAAAGCGTTATGTTGAAAAAACCAAACAAATCAACAACAAAAAAAAACTCCATCTCCAACCAGTGTCTGAAAACATGAAAACTATGGGTTCTCTTCACTGAGCAGTGAAAGTTTCCAGCATCAGTCTTGTCCCAGATGGCTCGAGGCTGAGATATGGCCTAATCTAATTTCCATCTCCATTACCAGAATAAGTGAGCAGATTAAATTTTCATCTGCATGCAGGGTTTAGGAAATTAAGACACTGCTGTAACAGAGATGAGGCCCGATTGCTACGTAATGTGATTGTCAGACACACGTTTCTCATGGATGATGCTCAGTGATGGTGAAAATTGGGATTTTTGTCTTCATGTCTAATATTCTGGAGGAAAAACTTAGGATGAGTTAAAGATAAAACAAAACTATCTCTGAATGTTTCCGGTTTTCAGTCAGACAAACTGAGGTCTTTAGCGATTTAAAACCCAAACTGTAAAACACCTGCCTGGACTTTTTTGCATATTTTGACAATAAAATAGTCAAAAAAAATATCTTGAGAGTAAGTGCTTTGGCCCATTTTTCTAGAGCTTACTTGGAACTTTCATTCTTACTTCCCATTTATTGCATGTGATATGAGAGTAAAACAGTTTAAAATGAAGAAAAACACAAATAATGGAAATTGATTTTAGAGTTCAGTGAAGAAAAAACCTGGAATTTTACATAAATACAATTTACAGCACAAGCTTAAAATTTGAACATTAAGGAGCACATGTACAATAACATTTATGAGTCTTTGTCTTTTATTTTGTTAAAAAAGGTCTCCAACAGCATCACCAGGACCTTCAGCATCCCCACAACCTCTCCCTTCTGAAAAATCAGGTATCAGCAGAAAGTTCTGTACAGAGAGCAACAGCAGGAGAAACACTATGCAGGGTTATCTGAGGAGGAATTCTCTTTCTCTGTGAACAGATAAATGCATAAAGCACAGCTAAAAATCAGTTCTAGACCAGGATAGACCTTGGAAAACTTGACTTTTGACTGTTTTTAATCTGCACCATGATGTGGAAGAGTCAGTTGGGCCCCTGAATAACCTCTATTACTGCAGACCAACCAGAAACAAATAAACAGGTGCTACTCCAAAAAAATGTAATAGATCAAAAGTGAAAGTGTTTATATGCAGATATGTCTGATTTCTGCATCACTGTTGTGTCTTAAGTTGCAGGGCAAGGAATTGGTAACTGTGAGTTACATCAGAAAGCCTTAAAGAAGATACTTGAGGCATCAAAAAGTAGCTGATTTGTCCAAGATTGACTTTTTTGGAGGAGTAATAGTATCAGTGAGCAGGATGATTCAAGGTTTGAGAAAGAAAAAAGTGTCCATCCCAGAATTGAGGGTCAATGATCTGTCAGAGACCCAAAGATCCTTGTCCTGACATCATCTTTGAGGTCACAGACTTCTCGTCATGGTCTGCCATCGCAATAATCCGCTGGCCTGCAGCTCCATTAGGCAATGAAACAAGTCGTCAGAGTGTGTGGATGGAGGGGGTTAATCCTCCAGCAGCCTGTCTGTTAAAGGCCTCAGCTGCCACCCAGCAAACCTTTGAAGCCTCTGTCAGTTTATGGGGACTCAGACAGACCTTTCTCCCTGACCCTTATTGATTCAGGTCTGTCCGCGCCCTCTTCATGTCCCCAACTGCCACACACACACATACACACACACACTTATAAAAACGCACACGCACATACACAGGGTCTGTCTCCAAAGAGCTCAGGCCCTCCAGCTACAGCACAAGGGTGCCATAATGTTTCAATTACTGATGCCTGTCATTGTTCAGTGACAGGAGGATCCGCCTGAACAGACTGGACTTAAAATTCAACATTTTAGGGGCAAAAAGGAAATCTATGGGCTGAGATTTGTGCCACCAGAAACTCTATTTGAATTGTCAAATTTGCAAAGCACAACCTTAGAGCAGGTTTAATATTTTGAAATTGAATTTATGTGCTTCTAAATTGTAGTTAATCTGCCTTAAAATTCAACTCTCTCTCATTAGCAAAACATTGAATTTCAGCTGTCCAGATGTTTAGACTGAAGTCTCATAATGGGATAAAGCCATGTCAAAAGAGAACAGAATTTAGCAAATGTTAAAGGCGGTTGAGGAGGATTCCTGGGAATTTATGTTTAAAACTCTTACTCACAGATGTAGATGACATCATAGTCATGCCACAATGAACTGAAATTAAATTATAAAATTGAATCTGAATTTTGGGAATCAAAATTAACTTTCTGTTTCTGAATCTGAAGGATAAAGAGTTAAATTTTCATGTAGGTAACACTCAATTTAAAATTTCAATTAAATTTCCAATTACAAATAAATTCAGTTTCAAAACGATTTGGAATAATTCAAAAATAAATCAAATTCAATAATACAAATCCCAGCCCAAAGAAAACATAATCACAAGAATGACTGAAAGCAACCATTGATTCTGTCCAAACAGCTTAACGAAAAAGACTAAAAATATCTTCAAAAAGACTGAAAGTGCAGCAGACGCATTTCCTCAAACCTGGACTGTTGTGATTGTCATTGCATGTTGAAGACTTACAGATTTATTAAACTTCATTTTACAACCCTTTTCCCCAAAAAATTGAAGTCAGAATATTGGGATTTGCAACAAGCTAACACTTCATTATTGTTTGAGGAAAAATAGGTGTCAATTTGCAGTTTGGTGTAGCAAATTGGAAAAACCTTGTACAAACCTAAAAGAAAATGCCTAGAACATCTAAACACTACCTGGGTTCTCTGTCTACAGGTTAGTCACATAATTGGGTTTTATAAAGAGACTTCAGAGAGGCTGAGTCTCGCTGAAGTAAAGACAGGAAGATGATCACAACTCTGTGAGAGACTGTGTGAGCAAACAGTTCAACAGATTGAGTGTAATTTTCCTCAGAGTAAAATAAGACGGAGTGGGTGGACAAGGATCAAAATCAAGACTGGATGGACCAGATCCTCCGGCCCTCAGGGAACATGGGACATGACTCTATAGTGGAGATCACCGCATAGACTCAAAATTACTTCTTGTGCAAAGAGAAATGAAGAAAAAAACCTGATCCAGAATTAGTGAAGACCTCTCTGGACTCTCAGCTGGTTTAAGATGGACTGAAGGGGAGTGGAAAACTGTTGTGTGGTCTTATGAATCCAAATCTGACATCCTTTGGAAACCATTGACGCTGAAAAATTCCAACTTTACATATTTCAGAGGGACAATTGCAACCAACATTGTGAAGCACTCCAACAGTATAGCTCTGTAGAAGATGAGCCAAGATGATATAAATGATTCTGGAGCAGGGCTGTGCATTTGAGAATGAGCTTGTTTTCCTCAGAGCTCATGTGTTTACTTTATAATCATCCCTGCAACAGAATTCATGAATCTACTTCATTGCTAAGGGGTCAAAGGTCAGGAACAAAGATATGAGCAGGTACTTCAGAGATGCAGCTTCCTTCACAAGGACGCAGCAGCATGTGTACACAGAGCCGGATGTTTTGTCTCTGTAAACATGTAAACAAACCCTCACCAGGTTTCTACGTGAACTGATCCTTGAACCAAACATGTATGACTGCTGAATGCCTCTGCCTGGGATCAATACTCATAACTAACAACGTGATTGTCCATCATGGGCTCATTAATTTCTGAATGTGAAAAGCTCGGTCTCTATGGAGAGCAAGGACCCCGGTCAGCTTTGAATCAATCATTGTGCTCACATGCAGGCGGGCTGTTTTTGGCAAATTGAAGTTTATCTGTCGTTATTTTTAAAACTGGAGGGCTCCATACAGAAAAATGAGCCTTTCTAACAAAGCTTTCAGGATGAGTCATGCTGATGTGTTTCTGTTTAATGCCAGCAATCATTTGGTCTGGAGTGGGCGTCAATTTTCTGAAAATGGCCGTTTGTGAAGTCCTCATTCAGGCTTTTTATGTAATTGTCACAAAATGCTGCACATGGTTAAAATGAACTGGTAATGCTCTGCTGCGACCCCGAGAGGCGGCAACGCAGCTCACACAGCAAACACAGAACAGGAAGGAGTGCTAAATATTTCAAATTTCTCTAACACATCAGGAAAATATCTGAAGATTTTTTTCAGATAAACACGAGAAGGGGTGCAGTGGTCAAGGAGAGAAGTGAGAGCTGTCCTAAAATGTGGGCTCTCAAATGAAAACGTGGTAATGCTGCAATGTCTTGATTTCCCCCTGAGCAAGAACCAAAGCCTCAATGTTGAGTCCATGGTGGAGCTGCATGCACTGATGTGATGCGTCACGGTGGTACAGTGGTTAGACCTGTTGCTTTAAAGCAGGAAAGTTTCTGTCTCAAGTCCTGAACTTTGCAGGGCCTAGTTTGCATGATTTATATTTACTATTTATACATTCTCACCAGCTTCTTCTCGCAGTCCAAAAGCATGCTCATGTGGTTAATATATGAAGCTGAGTTAATTTGTCTATAAATGTGAGCCTTGTGACTGGCTGGTGATTTGTCCAATGACAGCTGGTATAAGCCCACGCCCAGCAATAGGACAAGTGGTAAACATGATAGTGGGATAGAAGTGATTCTCTAGATTGACCCATGTGCAAACATGGAGAATGCAGGTGTAAAGACTTATACTGCTTCAGTCAGCAGGGGGAGCTCTAAATATTTTGACTTCACCCAAGGTAGCCGTCCATCTGTCCACTATTTTGTATTTTGTTATTCAAAGAGCTTTAAAATGATCATTTGAAAGGAATTAATGACAGCCCCTTTCTGTTCGTGTCTGTGTTAGTTTCATCAGTCTTCATCTCTGTTCCATCAGACAGTCTGACCCCTCCCTCCTCCTCTCAGAGTCTCAGGTGTTCCTCTGCTTGGCCTTGCCGACTTCTCTTTCACTGATTCGTCATGCCCCAACCGGACTGCTGAGCTGGCGCGTGCCAGCTCACCGAAGAGGACCCGGGCCGGCTCGCCAGACGGCCACTCGGGCCCGACAGCCTGCCACTGTCAGCGAGGGGCCCAAGAGCCACCGTCAGCCCTGGCAACCACTTCAAGACCCCGCCCCCATCCTGAGACAAGAATAGGCAGAAAACTCAGCCCTCCAAACCCACCTCCTCTTCTCTCTGCAGGCTTTTCATTAGCTGCAGTCACCGGGAGGTTATGCTGAATAAGAAGAGTGTTTTCGCACACACACACACACACACACACACACACACACATGCACACAGCGCTGTCTGCGAGTGTTTAACTGAAGTGTTTCCTCTAAATAAAATATTGCTTGGTGTGTTTGCTTGCCTAAAAAAAAATTGACCGCACACGGAAAGAGAACAATGAGTTAAAGAAATCTGTTATAAAATTTGGAATTGTAATCATGATTGCATATTAGAGAAATTGTGCACAGGGCGAGTAGACACTCTGAAAGAGTTTATAATCACTGTCTGACATGTTACATTTAGGAGCATCCATGAGGTGCATTGGGACCGCTCTAATCCTAATGTAATTGCTTTATTGTATCACAACCACGGATATCATGATGGGATGTGGAGGATGTTTCTCATCAGTCTCTCATCAAGACCCTAAATCTGCATTTCTTTTAATGCTCAGCTGGGAGCAACTTAACCAAAACCAGAGATGCTTAAGAAACATTTGCAGGCAGAGCTGTGCGTGTCATTGCATTGTGGCTGTGGCAGGTATTAAGACCTAATTTCTGTCACTGTCTGGGTGTAAATTGAGGAGCTAATGATGAGTTACTTTGAGAGTATGTCCAATCCTAGGTTATTATTAGATTATTTTTTGCCATTTATTGATCCAATAAAAAACATTAAAATACAACTTTTGGGGCATTAATTTGGCTCATGCATACCCCTAACATTTTTTTTCACTATTAGTACAAATTTGTCTGTTTTTATGGTGTGTATACAGGCCCTGGTTTCCACCAACTTCCCTGTCAGATCATCACTAGCCTAAATAAATCTTGCCTTCTTTGTTGCTTACTCTTGACCTTTGTGTTGACCTTGTTGCTGTTTTTGCCTGTCAGATCTCTGATACATTTCTGCATAGCAAGCAAAACATTGGCTAAACTTACTAAATAGCCATGAAACTGACACCTTTTCACCCTCATCATGCTTATAATATTTAATCTTAACTTAAATACTGAGTTTCCACTAAAAATATAATTATGTGTACATCAAAATGTCACATTTTTTATTTTAAATAAATTGTTGACTCCTCTGACAAACAGTGCCATAAATTTGTGCCTTTTGTCTTCTTTTGACTTTATACATTTTCTGACCAAATGACAAACACAGCTCCACTGTTTACTTATTTATTTGTTTGCCAAAACATCCAGCAGCTGTTTTTTTGTGTTGTTTATGTTTGGGATACCCAGTGCAATGTCCTGAACAGCACCCAGGAGAGTCAGCTGATCATTAATCACCACGTCAGTCAGGACACGAGTCTGCTGATGAGACTCCCCGCGAAGGGTCGAGAGAACGAGCTGTGTGGCTGACGCTGACAACAAGTACGTAGAGGTCGACAGCTCCTCCTCTTGATGCTCTGAACAGATGTCCTTATATGGATGAATTGGGGCGTGGTAATATGCTGATGTCAGGTTGCAGGAATGTGCCCGGCAATTTAGGATGATTGTGGTTCACAAATATATGCAAAGTGGTGCAAACAAAAATGACTGGTATGCATGTGTCATGAATCCGACAGTTATTTTGCACATTTTCTTATGCGGGGAGTAAGAACATTTCTACGCATTTATGAGTAAATAAAGACCTTAAGGCTTCAACAAGTTAGCCAACAAAAACAATGAGTCAACTCTTACCAGTGAATGGATCACAGATGGTCTAGTGGTTTAGGCTGCGCTCCATGTGGTTCGCCCTCGTGCTGATGGCCAGGGTTCAAGTCCGGCCTGTGGCCTGTTTCCTGCATGTCACTCCCCACTCACACCCGGTTTCCTACTGTCCTCTCCTATCACGTTTAAGGCATAACAAGCCCCCCCAAAAACTAAGTGATTAACCTTCTTTGCCTCTAAATTCTGGTCATGAAACATGCAGAAGGTTGCTCTGAGCACTACAAATATCAGTTGCAGCGAGTCCAACTGTTTTTGTCAACTTAAATCTTTAGTTTGTCTAACATTTGCAGAAGTCACAACCCCAAATCTACCTAATTCTCTATATGAGGTCGATGTCCGCGCTTGAGGGGAGCAATCCATCATTGGAAAAATTCCTTTAAAAAGGAAATAACCCAAATCCCTTTATGGTGACTCTGACTGTGTCACAATAAGGTGACTATGCTATAATGATAAAGTCACGATAACTTTGTTGGTGTTTCATTGAGATTATCTGAACAATCAATTCCACAGAAAAAAATAGAACCTCTTAGATGTGCTTGGCATTCTATTATTTGGCCACTACTGTAAATATTGTTAAATATGAAGAGGGAACATGGAATGGCAGTGCTATATTCCAATGAAATTGTGTGTTAGGATATTCAAATCATTGATTGAGTTACAGCAACAAATGTGCACTGTTTTTTTGCTTTTTGACGAGACATACTCTTTGATTCTACTGCAAGTGTCAACCTAAACTTAAGACCTGCAGCTCAAGTGATTTAAATCTGAGCTTAAACTAACCAGACATCCCAGACTCATTGGTGAAGTTCCATTTCTGTTAGCTCTCTACCACAGTAACACAACCAACAGTCTGAACAGACGAACTTCAGCATCTGTCTGTCTTCTCAGGTTTCATTCTGGACAGATATCTGCTAAAATTCGATCCTGACTCTGTCTTCTCCTTTTTGGTCCTTTTACACATCCATCATTTTTCTCTGCATCTGCAACTACAGTGAAATCTTTGAAAGAAAAAAGCATCATTTATAGTATGTGAATGCATACATGTAACCCCATGGTCACATTTAATCTCTGTGCTGCTTCGACAGCAAAAGCACATGTGAGTCAGTTCATGAGCCTTAAACACATACAACTTTAGGACTTAAACTGATCCTAAAAAGATGTTGAAAGTTCTCAGAAAAATAATTCATTTCAGCAGAAACAGGAGTTAAATATCTCTGGTTGTTTCTGCAGAAATAAACTGCAGAATTAGTGAGATGTTTCTCTCTCCTCGCTCAGATTCCTTTGTAGGCAGGTTGTCAGTCCGTCCGTCTGCACCCCGCAGCTCTCTTGTTTCTGCAACGCTATTGGCTCTTCATATAATGCACACATGGATGCTAAACGGCAGCGTTTTTTTGGTGCCGGAGTGTGAATCAGGATCTGTGCTAGAGCAGAATGAGGTTTCCAGAAGGGAGCCGGCTTCGGTCTGCTCATTACAGATTCATTCTGAACAGCTTGTTATTATCTGTGGCCTCTGGATGTGTGAATAGATTTACAAGCATTAGGGCTGGGGCATTGTGCGGGGCATGTGTGGAGGAGGTCCTGGCCCCTTTGTGTTTGTCAGGGTCCTCAAATCAGCTGCAACCCCCCCACCCCCACCCCCATCGACACCACACTCCAGCCCCCTGCCCCACCCAGTACCTCAGCCCTGAACAAAAGGGGACAGAACGCACGGATGTTCTTCTGGGTTTGGGGGATTTCAGAGCAGACGTGTGCTCTCAACCACAGCAGATGCAGAAGTCTGTTTCTCTTTTTCCTCAATGAGAGTCAAACGAAGAGCTCATAGCCCTGTATTTCAGTCCTGACTGAAAACTATCACTGTAACTGAGTAATCAAAGCAGAACAAAATGTTCTTACTGATCACAACACCAAATGATTTATTTTCTTATCTGATTATAGTGATGTTACATTTAACAGCAGATATCTAAACCAGAAAGAGACATTCATACACCCTCCTCCAAAAACTCCCTCTGCCTCCATGCAGTCAGAGAGAGTTAATTAGCTTTCCCACTTTGAGAGCTTTTCAAGTCAACAAGGCGATTAAGGTTTGTGTTGAGCCCGGCTAATCAGAGGGGAGATGTGTATCAGAGCCAGCTGGATCCTGCAAAGCTGATCAGCAGTCATCTGCAGACCCTGACCTTGAGGGTGATGTCACAGCACGGCATGACGCATGCTTACATTTCAGACAAGACATTCATGGGTTTTTTTTCTATTCACACAAACTATGTCTCCGCTCCATCCCTTAAAGCAGTCACAGTAGATTTTATTATCTGTATTCTGTATGTAAGAAATCTTAATCTTCTTTGTTTTTCAATATTTTAAAGACACACAGGATGTCAAAGTGACCCTCTAGATCACTCTGAGCTCTGTCACTGAAGCAGGACAACAATTTTTGTAAAGAATTATTGCTTTTGTCAGGCCCAGTTTGCACAATGTGCATAAAAACAGTGTAAAAAATAATCTGCATTTACAAAGCACATTGCAGTATACATGCCAGGCCTGTAGATGGCAATATAACTGTAGAAGCTATGTTCGCGACGACTCTTTAGTGGCTGAAGGAGAGATGAGCTGATCACCTCAAGTATATATTGAATGCCTCCTTGCTGACTGTAGAAATGGTGTGATAAATGAACATTTTCTTCATTTTCAACTGTCCCGTTCTCACATGGCCATGCTATGCCAGCGTAATGTGCACCCATACAGCTGAGCACGATGTCAGCGTTTCCACTTAAAACTCAGACTTGCTGTCTACGCGACAATGGTAAAGCGGCATTTCGGGAACATTCCACCCTGGAGGTCATTTATAAAAGTTCCTGTTTTTGGTTCGTATGTTTTGATTAATGTCAGTGAAATGCTAAAAAAGGATCATGTTTCTGTAAAACAAACAACTGCAAATCAGTTAAATAATCCCTCCAGCTTGCAGAAGCTTTTTGTATCACACACTCTTCAAATTGCCCAAACACTCACCAAAACTCTGCCGTATCAGCAGCGACTGATCCTTAAGCACGAAGCCCATACAGAAGTGTCAAAAACTGCAGTCCCTTAAGCTTCCACTAGAGGCTGTCTGCAGAAACGGCAGAAACTAAATACACACCCATGAACAAACTGATCTCTACAGCTACTGGTTCAAACATGATTTTAGAATAAGTATTTTCTCTATCAACACACACTGAGGACCTTAGGGGGTAGCCAATCAGAGGGAAGGGATTTGCCTTGAAGAGAAAGCAGCCAAAGTGAAATGTATCAGACAGAGGCTGTAATAAAACAGGCTTTCTGGAAAATAGAGATTTACTTTTTTTTTTTTTTTTTTTAGCTTTAAATCATGTAAAGATACTACAGGGAAACCAGAATAACCCTTCTTAAAAGGCAGCATGATAGACAGGAGGATTATTAACAGTGCAGAAGGAGGATTAAACTTGAACTTCAGCATCCAACAGAATTCAAACACTCTGAAGTATCAGCAGCTCAGTTTTAAACCCCTTCTCTCCGTCTGTTTGTGTCGCCTTCTCCTTGTTGTTCCTCTACACTTGTTGACTCTCCACGCCACGCTCGCCTGCCTCTGACACCAACACCTGCCGGCCTGGAAAATGCCCCCGAGCTTTGTTTGACTTTCCCCCGGCCCACGCAGCGAGGCAGTGAGGCCGTGTTTACTCTGTCTGCTCCTGCCCTTTTCTCTTTCTCTCCTCTTTCTCTTCCTCTTTGTTTGAAAGTGTCAGAGATAAGAGGAGGCGCGTGCGACAGCTGAGGGAGGGCAGGAGGTGGTGGATGCATGGTGGACTAAGAAGACACTAACTTTCGCCCAGTTTAACCTTTGCTTCTGTTTGAGGGGACAAATGAGGGGACATAGGAAGGTTTGGGTATGTTAAACTAGTAGGAAGTGCATGGTGGTCTCTGCATGGGGAGCACCAACCCGACCTTACAGACAATACCTGAGGAACAACAAAATATTGAAATTTAAGGTTTAAGTCACTCAATACTGCAGGTTATCTTCTGCATGTGCATCGTCATACACACACACACACACACACAGAGGATGAAACATAACTCCTGTCCCGTGCTAACAGCATCAGGGAACAGCGACTGTCTGATAAAACAGGCAAATTGAATCACGCCGTGTCGCTCTCGTGTCATATAACAAGTCGTCTGACGTGAGGAAAACAGCAGAAACCACAGCTAATACAATAGACATGATGAGGAAACACATTAACACACGCATGGACACAAACACACACACACTGACGACAGAACACCTGCTCATGGATACATCTAATGTTTGTCGTTAAAGAATTAATCCACCTTTTTTTGCATCAGTTAACATGTTTGTTCCTCTCTGTGCTCATGTGTACTGATCCTGTGAAGATATTTTTATCAATCATGTCTCTGGCTAAACAAATAACCCCTGTGCACGTGTCTCCACCAGAGGATTTGTGGCTGAATCTTTACCACTGACACAAAAAGCAACAAGTCCCCTGCAATCTGCTTCTACAACAAGCAAAGAAATTTCCTCTGGTGGCATCCCTCCTGTGGATGAGAGCGCAATAATACTTCCTTTTTTTGTATCTTTGCATAGCTAACCAGCATTTGAAAACAAGCACAACACAAGTGTGTGGAGAGCTGGTAAAAAGTCATTATATTCCAAAGTTTTAGAAAGATATAAGTAATGTAAATGAACGATGGAGTTCGGCTGGGAAACTTGTTTTCTGTTGCTCAGCTCTGCAGCTGCTGCTTTCTCTTCTTTACTCTCTATTCTCTTTATTTCTCCAGAAACACTGCTGTGGTGCTCCATTATACAGTGTGTGTGCGTATGCGTGTGTTTGTGTGCATGCGTGTGTGTGTGTGTGTGTGTGTGTGTTATCTGCAGCTCTTATCTGCAGTCTGCTCCCCAGCTGGCTTACACCTGTCAGAGCCACACAAGGAGGGAGATGTGGACTGATGGTCTGCTTTTCTCTCTCTCTCTCTCTCTCTCTCTCTCTCTCTCTCTCTCTCTCTCTTTCTCTCTCCATGTAGTGAAAGTGTGTGTATGTGAGAAAGTGTGTATGTGTCCTGTGAAAGTGTGTGTGTGGTAACAGCTCGACACAGGGAGCACTAACAGTGTGATGGAGGGTTATGGCAGGGTGAGCCAACCTGCCCCCCCTCCAGATGTTGACATCCTCCACAGACTTATCTTAAAATCAGCTTTTATCTTCTCAGTGATTTTTTTTTTTTTACAAAATTGTTTCAAATTATCTGATTTAATCAGATAATGAAACACAAAAAGCTCTATAAATTTGTCAGGCTTTTAAAATATAGAGGTTGAAGAGAGACACAAAGAGTACAAGACAATAAGCACACTGAAGTGGCATATGTTGAGCATTGCTGTGCCACAGAAATGTGAAATTATCATTATAAGTTACAAATACACTATAACTGTCTCTCCACAGACAGAGCTATGCATGCAGTGTAAAAGATAACACTGTCTAGATTCTGCATAAAGGGCTTGATTCCTTTAACAGAGCGCACAGTGTAACATCTCCTTTTACAGTTAAGAAGCTGTAGACTCTCTGACCTCTGGGATGTGTCGGCCAAGTATCAGTGTTTTGTGAGGGCTGATAGAGAAGCAGCACAAAGAGAAGAAAGACTGCAGGAATGTCTTTCAGATGCAGAAATGTTTTGTGGCTGCTGACCTGCAGCTGACTCCTGACCTGACCTTTGACCTCTGTTAAAGACAGTGGACATGTATTATTGTTGGATGTTTAACAGCACCAGGGACAGCAGAGTAACTACACCTGATGGATTTTAAGCAGAAGCTCCTTTTTACAAAATAAAAATACAGCCAATTTGTACAATGTGGGTACTTCTACCTAAAAAGACTTAATAAAACAAGGACTTGGTCTGTGCAACAGCAGATTTCATTTCTGAAGCAGAACTTTGAAGCCTATCACAGCAGTCCCCATGTAAGAAATGAGAATTACCTTCTGTCAAACTTACAGGAGATAAAGGGGTGGAGTTAAGGCCTTTAGTCTCCTCATTAATAAATACAAGGTGACCATCTGTAAATACAGTTAGCTGCATCTCTAATTATGCAAAACCCTTCAGTTTTTGACTCTATAAAGGCTTCCTTTTCATTGCATCTTAAAGTAACAGTATAAAGAGATGTGAATATCAAGTGTTATCAAGGTAAGAACAAAAGACCATGCAAGCTTTGTCTTGACTAACTTTACCGTCAATAAAGGTCTTCATTTTAATGTGAGGAAGAAACTGAAGCACACTAAAGTTAAGACTTCAGTGTGGAATAAAATGTTCAGATTTACAATTTAATCTGTGGAGCTGTTTAATAAACAGTAAAACTTCCTGTGGAAACATGAGCACTGAACCAGACCAGGAGTAGATTTTGTGGCCACATCTACCAAGTCATTCACTGAAATAAAATGTCATACCCTTCATATAAACCCAAAGACAGAACAGTTAAAAAACAAAATGTGAACCAGGAAAAAAAGTATAAGACCAGGATGGATTCGGATGTTAACGTGTTTAATTTTGTTTTAATGGGACAAGCTCGTGTTTCAATGGCCTCAAGTGGACACTCGAGAAACTGCAGCCTTTTGCTCTTTCTTATCAAACTTCTTTTTTTTTTTTTTTTCATAAAAATTAAATAAATTAAAAGAAGCCTGAGGCATGGTTAGAAAACTTAATAACAGTCAGTAAAACAAAAAGAAACCATAAAAACTCACAAGTATAATAAAATCAAAGAGTAATAGAGGACAAAAATGAGAGGCAAATTATGACTAATAGCTCAACTTGGAGGATGTAAAGTGCAACAGATTTTACTAAGTTTTTATCTTTCCTCTCAGGGTATTTTTCCCCCCTTACTGTAAGTGTCTTTTTAGTCTTTTTGACCACTTTTAGCCTCAAAAATAGAGAAATAATGACAAACCTAAGGCTTTTTGTATCTGCCACTGGTATGAGGCTCTTTTAGAGCTTGCTGGATTTATTAGGTGAGGTAGTTGCTGTAGAGGTAGTTTTACAAAAGGTTGATTTATGGGGAGATTTTTTGGTGGTGAGGTTTCTGTCTCAGTGTTTCTAAACAGGTTGCACCATTTTCTGTCACAAATTAGACTTTTAACAAATTCTGCAAACATTTTATGCTGCCAAAATAAGGAAGACAGAACAAGACGTCATAAAGTTTGGTTTTTATTGTATTTGGACATTTAGCAAAATACTGCAGAAACATCCAAAGCAGTGTAAGAGCTACCGGTTACAAAGAAATCAGAAAATAAATACAAAAGTCAACAGAACCATGATTGCATTCAGTTCATGTTATTCAAGAGCGGCTGATAAAACTCAATGATTGCTATAATTTCACCTGAACTCACTCACTCACACACACACACACACACACACACACACACACACACACACACACACACACACACACACACGCACAATTTTTATATTTAAATAAAACAAAACAAAACAAAACTTAAATTTGGCTACATATGAAAAAACTGCGACAAATCACTGAGAGCACACAGAGCATAATTTACACCAATAAGTTAATAAATACATAAATAAATAGAAAAGAGGATATACTGTATCATGGTAATACAGAGGCTTTGTAGAAAATAATAATAATAATAAACCCAGCCTGTGATAAATAAGTCATCCAAACAATCAATGGAGTTTAAGGCAGTTTTACAGCAGGAGCTTCTAATCCAAAGGCATTACCGGCTACACTAGTTTGACTCTGCTTTGTTTTCAAGAACAGCTACTGATCCACAGATCCACCAGCTAGTTTAAAGCTAATCAGAGTGATGAGATGCGCTCCTCCTAGGCCTGCGGGCTCCTCAGGTTGTCCTCTCTCTTAGGTCTAGAAGCTAATAGCACTTGTGCAGGGATGCTAGAAAAATAAGAATTAACAGTCTAACACTTTACGTGTCCAAAACATGATGTCAGAGAGGCTTTAAAGGAGGGAGAATAGGAGGAGGGGGAGGCCAGGGTTGACACAGTTACACACACACACAGAGTACCTGCTGAAGGGTCTGCAAGCAAGGCACTGACCTCTGACCTCTACAGGCTAATGCATGTGAGTCTTATCTTTGTTTGGAGGAGTTACACTGCAAAAACATCCTGACACTTAATCCATCTGAGCTCAAAGATGGAGATAGTCTGCTTTCATCATACTTGCATGAAAAGTCACATTTTTTTCTAACAAATTTGGGGAAACTAATTTGTTTTTACCAGAGAAGTTACTTTACAAAATATCCTTTGATTTCGCTTATAGGCTCAAGTAGTTCTTGAATTGTGCCAAAAAAATAGGATGAATCATTTTTTCTCTCCGGTGCAGCTTGGGAAAATGCCCCAAAAGTCTTTGAAAAGAAAACTTGAGCCAAACTTCAAGAGCCCAAAGTTTCACAGATGTCTTTAAAGCTCGGATGTCTGTGCAGTGTAAGTTTCAAACCCTCCGCAGAATAAGGCTGGACTCTGAGTCCCGGATCAGCAGGCAGGGCGCAGCGGCATCTGCAGCAGGATCACCTGCCGGTTCTCAGACGGGTGGCATTTGTTGATGTGTCTGGTGAGTCCCGGAGAGCTGTAAAAGACGGCGGGGCAGTATTTGCAGGGGTACACCTGTGAGGAGTGCAGCAGGCGGATGTGCCGCTCCTGGCTGCCTCTGCTGGTGAAGTTCTCCCCGCAGACCGGGCACATGTGGCAGGTGGAGGCGCTCAGGTTTAGCGGCGCCGCGCTCAGCTCGCAGCCCTGCGCGTCCCCGTCCTCTACCGGCTTTGGAGAACCGTGTTGAGACGCCAGGTGCTTCCTCAGGTACGCTTGGCGTTTAAACTTTTTCCCACAGTGGTTACAATCATAGAGCCCCTCCTCTGAGCCGGACTCGGACGGTCCTGGGCTGGGTGTGTCCCTGTCACTACAATCTTTCGTTTCGTCTGCTGGTTTCCCGGACGCTGCAGCCTTGTCGCTCTCCATGCTCTGACCCCCGTTCTGCTTCGGTTTGTGCCACCGCCGATGCGATGCCAGGTTAGCCGGGCAGCTGAACACCTTGTCACACTCGGGACACCTGTACTCAACCCGGACTATCCTGGAGCACTTGTGCTGCGCTAGAGCGAACGGGTCTGGGTACGCTTCCCGGCACAGCTGGCACACAAACTCCCCCAAAGGGATGGTGTCTCCCCCGGCCGGCTGCTGTCTGGGAGCCTTCTGCTCCACCGGCGCCTCTTTGATTTTCAGCCCGAGGACCGGAGACGTGGTGACATCATCCTCAAAGTGCAGTTTCCGGATAGCTTTGGTTTTCTTGGATGCAGGTTTGCCTTTGCGCTCCGTGTCTCCGGAGCTTCTCTTGGTCCCGGCTGTGGAAAGCGTCCCGGTGGATAAAGGGGCGGTGCTGCTGGTGCCGGTGCGGCTGCTGTTGCTGGAGCCGATCTTCAGATCCACTGGGGCGAAGAGGTGATCGAAGGCGGTGAGTGCTGCTGGTGTGGGGAAAGATTCCGCTGTGACCGGTGAGCCCAGGTTGAAGCGTCTCTCCAAGTAGCGATCGTGGTCCTGGCTGACGGGACGGGTGGGGCTGTAGAGCGCTTGGTACACCGCCTCTGGGTTTCCAAATTGAACCGGTCTGGCATCCTGCTCCGGAGCCGCCGCCCCGCAGGTGGGCGTCGGCGTCTGTGCGCGCACCGGGACGGAGGAGAGAGGCGCGGCGGAGGGCGGCTGCAGAGCATCAGCTGCTGTTTGCTCTGCTTCCTCCTCATCAGAGCGGACCCGGTAAGACACCGGGTTGGTCTTCCTGTTCCTTTTCACCAAAAATCCTCTCGGCATATTCTCGCTGGATGGAGAGCTGAAGGCACTTTGGACGCTGCTGATGCTATGAGAAGAAGAAATCCACTTTCAGCCGCGCACAGTCACAAACATCTGACGCGTCTTTTTGTTGACGTTTCCTTTCTGCTACTGATCCTCTGTTCTTCTCCCGACGTGCTTTCACCACAACATAGCTGCACTCTTTTTAAGGCGACATGATGACATTGTTCCCGTCCCCCCTTGTTGCCTCATCTCCAGCCAATCAGAAGCAGCTAAGGTCCCTGGTGGATTTGGGGAGTGGGTGTGGGAGGATGGAGAGGCTGATGGAGGGGAGGGAGGGAGGTGGAAGGGGGATTTGCAGATTGCAAAGCAGATGTACCTGAGGGTTTTATTGTATTTCACCCTCCCTTACACACACACCCACTCTCGCCCCCCTCCCTCCTCCCTCTCCCCCCTCCTCTCCCTCCTCGTCTCGACCCGGGCACACGCCAGGAGCCTCCTGCTTTTACGGTCTGATGAGTTTGTATAGAAGTCTACACGTGCCTCGGCTTTATGTGTCTCCTTTGGGTGGTGGGGGCAGTGATTTGTCCTAAAGGAGACATCCGTCCACACGACAACGTCAGGAAAAAGTTATTTGCTTAAAATAAAAAGGGGAACTGTGGAATTTACGAACGAAACATTAGGTGAAAATTAAAACCAGTTTTTCTTTATTCCGTTTATCTATTTCATTTAATTTTTAGAGAATCTTCCAAGAAAACAAGCTGAACAAACAAACCTTAAATATGATCATTAATTTAACTTGATGAGAAAACCCCTGGTGCAGATTTTTTTTTTTTTAATTTTGCCTTTCAAAAACAATAAAAGTCTTGTAAAATTTTGAGGTAAAACGCCTTTTTACGCATGAAACAATCCAATACACCCTCAGACCAAATGCATCGAACCAAACAGCAAACCAACACATTCACCTTTCAAACCACTGAGGCCGAGCGGCATGTGCGCTGGCGTGACAGTTAACTCCGGACATATGAATCCGTCATTTTACGCATACATAATTAATAACGAGAGGAGGGTTTCCTGCTTTGCATCACAATAGCTGCGCTTGTGCAAGCTGTAGAGCCGCTGTGATTGAAAAGGAAATTGCACAGTTGAAGGAAAAAAAAAAGGGGGAGAATAAGAAGTGGGGGCCCCAAAGAGCAATCTGGCCCCCAGATACTGTCGGCGCGTGCTGTGCGTAATCAGTGCGCCTCGTTCTGTCTCCGTGTTCAAATGGGGCAAACCGAGATTATCCGCGAGTTAAAAACACAGAGAACCCAATTCTTGCAGGTCACATCTGACCGGGTCAGCTCCAGAGGGGCTGTCTGGCCTGATGGAGGCGGTTCAGGTCTGAGCTTAGATCCAGAACACCTGTGAAATCTTTCAACCAGGTTCGAAATGCACCAGGTTTCAGTTCTGCGCACAGAGCTCAGGATAAAGCTCAAACTTCATACATATATTTAGAAAAGTTGCAGTTTAGGAGATGTTTTTTTAATCTTGTTTTCTTTGTTTATGATCTGTTAATTATTATTTGTTATAAAATCTTTTGATTATTATTTATATGTGTTACAAAAGTTTTAGAGCATAAATGAGTTTACAATCTTTAAACACTCTGCAGCAGATGTTTAAGCTACATGAGTTACATTTTCTTACAACATGCCAATTAATTATGACCATTTCAACATGTTTCCAATTTCAATACCAACCTTTTTAATAATCAAGTTGAATTAAATGTTATTTTCCCCCATTAAGCACCAAAACTCCTTGGTCAAACTACATTCAAAAGAAAATTACTCAAATGTCTGAAAATGTCACAGTAAGTAGTTGGAAGAATCTCAGAACTAAGAGAAGTTTTTAGATGCTCAAGAAAACTTCAGGAAATGAAAAACAACAAAAGTTGTGAGTGAATTTAAGTTGTTTCTGTATGTGTTAGTTCTATTAAACAAAGTTAGGATCGCTGCTGAGAATCAGTTTATAAGATAAACTGACAATCATGCTAAAGTGACTGTTTTTAAATAAACTGATCTTGAGGATGTTTAATAATTTCTCATCTCTAAAGGTTTAAAGGTTTAAATTGTAAATTCTAACCTGTTCGGCACAATAATGTGAGTCCAATGATACCCCAGTACAATATTTTTTATGAAGGCACAATTACTTCAGGAGGTAAACATACCACTAAAAACTGTAAGATACTTTAAGTTGTCAACTTATCATATATTAAACTCTTTATCAACAACAAAATGGGATTTCTACAACATTGCAGATGGGTGAATTAATCATAAAGTTGCCTAACAAGCCCTTTGCTGCATGTTGTAAGAAAAGCATAAATGATGAGATTCTTTTAGAAAAGTGTAATGTAAATTGTGTGACTAAGTTTTTCTTTATTTTCTCTTATCTTGCTCCCAATAATAAACCCTGAATCATGTTTAGAATTCAGGCTTCTCTGCTATAGTTAAACTTTAAACGTGACTGATCATCATGAAGGAATCTGGTGAGATCTGACTTTACATTCAGACACCAGCAGTGTGAGTGCGCGTGTGTGTGTGAGTGTGTGTGTGTGTGTGTGTGTGTGTGTGTCAGCCTGCAGGGTGTTTGTAGGTGCGGACATATGTTGTTGTGAGTGTGGTTATTTTCCCGACAGGCCTCAGCTCTGCCTCATTAACATACAGCTGTAGAGTGACACCCTCCTCCTCCTCCCTCTCCTTCTCCTCCTTCCCCTCCTCCCAGAGCTTTCATCTCCAGCCGCTATACTGAGCGCTGTGATTGGTCACGCTGCTGCAGAGTCACTGAGAGGAGAGTTTAGACTCACAGTTACAGTTGGCATATTATGTGGAGGTCTCTGATTCAAGGACACCAGCATCAAGATAATAGTGTCCCAAATTTTCTTTTACTTCAACGGAATAGTTACATTTTATTTAGATCTGAGTTCTGAAGAAAATGAAAGGGTATTAAATCATTGCAAACCAACTGATGGATTGCCCAAGTCCAAAAAAAATCTTATGGTTAGTGAAAGTCAAAGAAGGAGAAGAGTTCAAAGGTTTAGTAGTTTTCTGGGGAGGGTTGTCTGTATCTAGAGGTTAAGAATCCACACACATAATCAACACTAAGCTCTCCTTCATGGCCAAACCTGTGCCTACATTACCGATAATGCATCCAAACAGTGGACAGCACACAGTTATGTTGGAGACTGATATCTCCAGAGAATAGGGTTGATGTTCAGAGATAACACTAATGAGAGCTGATTGTTGATAATCAGTCTGTGTAGAGTTTTAATAAAAGCTAATCCGTAGTGAAAAGGTAACTCAGAGTGAGTTAGGATTGCAGCATAAGTCGTCTTCTTGCGTGTGGAACCAGTGGAAGCACAAATGCTAAAGGATGGTGCCATTTGGACTACAAAAACGGGAACTTTAACCAAACTTCAGGTTCTGGATTTTCTTTGCAGAACCAGTAAACTCAGATTGTACTCAATGAAGAGACTGGGAAAATACATGCCACTTTCAGCTGAGTTTTCAACAGAATAGCCACTTAGCTGATGTCTCTTGGAGTAAACTGAATGATGGGTTAAGTCACTTTCAGACCTGACAATGGAAGTGATTCTGTGGAGGTCTGCAGCCAGACCTGTCTTAGATTTTTTTTTTAACTGTTGCATGTTGACATCAGGCTCAGGCAATGTCATCTAATTTGAAGTCAATCAGACTTTATAGCGCCCCCTCTGGAGGACCTTATGATTGCACAAGCATTTGATTTGATTGAATGTGAAAAACTCCACACTTGCGTTGTGTGAAAATGTTAAGATATATTCAGCAACGATAATATTTTGCATGTTTAAATGTGCAATATCTATGTCACATAATTCATTATCCTTTTTTAAAATCTCTATTCTACTTAATCTTTTTTGGTACTTATTGCTCCATTTCTAATTTTATTGGTACTTATTACTTATTTAATGCTTATTTTTTTCCTTATTCTTTTTATAGCTTATTTCATTGCCTTATTTTCTTATTTCCAACTGCTGTTTTTGGGTGATGAGCAACAGTAACAATCAATTTACCCTTGGGATTTATAGAGTATTTCTCATTCTAATTGAGGACATTTGAGGTCCCATTTTTCTTATTGTATTTTGCACAAACAAATGTTAAGATTGAGGGTAACACATTGCAGCAGTTAGTTTTATGCCCTGCTGAAAAACAGATGAATAAGGTGGATATGTGCCACTACAATCTAAAAGAGAACTCCTAATGAGTCCGTTTTGCAAATGTCTTGAAAGGGAATTAACTGAGGCTAAGTGTTAGCTTGTGGGGACCCAATGTTTCGTCAATTTTGAATAATTATAATAATTAATGTTATATGAGTAAAAAAAAAATTGTTAATTGAAAAAAATATTTAACTGTAATCAAAATGGCTACACATGGAACTTCTTCAGCAACAGTAACTTTTGATAAAGTTTGAATGAAACAGCTCATGCTGCTGAATCTTATTTCATTTCTTTGGTGCTGTCACCTGAAACGTCACAACTGTCCCGGGTAGGCAAACATTGGCAGCAAGTTGCGATTGTAAGTCAGGTATTTCACAGCACTGCTCCTCAGAGCTTCTTGAGTCTCAGCATCTTCAAATCTGTCTGGAGGAGGAAGATTCAAGTCATCTTCATCCTCCATCAGCTGCTGCCTCCACTCATCACACTGCAAAGACAAACAGGTGGGGATTTGAGAAATGTACAATCGGTTCAGACATCAAACTCAAACTGGTTGGTTTGTTGAATAAATGAGACCTGCATACTTTAGCTGAGGTTATCTGCTGAAGCTCCTGCTCGAAGTCGGAGAATCTGTCGTGATAAATGGGCAAACACCAGCTCTGTCTGAAGAAACTGAGGAGACACAAACACTCAGATTCACTGTAATGATCAAACACTTCATCTGCTTAATAAACCATCACATCTTTGTTTAAACTCTCACCTCACACAGACAAAACCATGGCCCCTCTCTCTTTTATTTTTATCCCTCTCTGACTTACTTTTTGAGCTTTTACTTTGGAAGGACTTTTTTCAAGGATAAAACCACAAAAACTTCTCCAAACTACAAAGCTGCACGCAAGAGCAGTCAAATGATCGCAAGTGGACCGACCCTTTGAATAAATATTCAGTATCAGACAAATTAAACACACACACACACACGCACACACACACAAACAAACACACCCAGAGGCCAAGACCCACTCACTGTGTTGACTGAATAACCCCCAGCCGCCACACGGTCAATCAATTATTTTAACGGCTCAGGACACTCCGTCAGCCTCTACAATGACTTTACGAGTCAGCTGAGTGAGCGGCGTGACGAGGAATCTGTCTCTGCAGCGCAGAGGCTCTGGCTTTGTCTCGTCCCCGACCGGCCACAAAGACAGATTGGGGAGCTGCATAAACAGATTAGGAGGTGGGGGACAATAGACATCCATATCTGGAGGTCATTCATGTTGAAACCTCAGAAGCAGGTCACCCGCTGTTTAACAAACACACACACACACACACACACACACACACACACACACACACACACACACACACACACACACACACACACACACACACACAACAAAGTCACAGCAGCACACAGACAGAAGCAGGACAAAAGACGGTAAAGGCCTAAATCTCTGCGTCCTCTTCAGTCCACTTATGTGTTTTTGTGATGTGCGAGGTCATCAGTCAGTAGATTCACGATGAGAAGTTTCTGAAGCTCCAGATTTCTGTAAACGTTTCCTCTTTCGGACTCAAAGTGGATTCAGAGACAGGAAAGTGGCTCTTATTTTACACAAAAGTAGCAGAAAAACAGATCCGACCTCCTGCAGTTTGTTTCATTTCTGCACCAAAATCACAAAAACATCTTTCCATTTTTCCCCAGCGACTAAAGTGAATAATGAAACTGAATTCCTCCGACTGTGGGAACACAACAACAGTGAAGGAAATATGAATTTGGTAGACGTGATTGTTGTTTTGTTGATGATAAACTGAAAGCAGACATCATGGAGCTCACTAAACTGGTCATTTTCTCAAAGTCTTTTGTACTAACAGTCATCTGCTGAGCTCTTATTTTCCTCCAGAGTTATTGAATTTGAGAAACAAATCTCTGTAAATGATGATATTTGAAAATATCTGAAAATTAGGCTTCATGTAGAAACTTTTCTGAATAACGGATCTTAAATGTGCACATCAGTGAGAAACTTAGACGATGAAGTGTTTTCTTCTTTCATCCCTGGAGTTTGGATACCTGGTGATTGCTTTCATACAATTATCAGCCTTCCTGATTTGCCAGAGGATTTATTTCTGAACAACTTTTTGTCTGAGTAGTCTTTGTGTGAGTCCCCTCCTGGTTTTGATCATATTAGGGACATGATGTTTAGATACATATAGAAAAACCTGGTTATTCATATTCCTGAAAACATTGTGGATACTTGCACCCCAGTTTATGATTACTGCATCTTATTTGTGATGTTTATTTTGTAGAAATGCAAGTCACTACGCTTTAGAAATGTTATCTGCAACCATAACATATTTTAAAGGGACTGGGAGGATTTTCTAAGTAATCTTGAAAAAACTCATATCTTGATATATGCCTGATCACAATCCACAACTTAAAATGAGGTTATCAGCTTATCTCTTATTTTTGCATTGTACTTAATGTTTCCCCTTCTGTTGTACTGGAAGAGGTGGTCTCTTGTTGTTGTTAAGTGTTAAAACTTTAAAGTAACAAAATAAAAACATGTATGGATTATCTTTTTAAGTCTTAATGTTTTGTGGACAGGTTAAAAACACCACTTGAACACTTTCTACCCCATGAGCTGTCTATAGATTTATATGAATGAGTAGCTGCTCTCGTCTCTGTCTCTCACCTGTACAGGTCATGGATCAGGCCCTGGCAGTAGTAGGTGGACAGCTGGCCCAGCAGCTGCTGGTGTTTCCCGTACAAGGTCAGGTAATTAGAGACGGGGAGGGGCTTCAGGGAGAGACAGGTGAGCGTTTCCACCAGCTCGTAGCCGTCCAGATGTATGCAGAAATAGTTTCCTGTCTCCACTCGCCCTGTTGAGATACCTCTGTCCTGTAACTGCAACACACAAACACACAAGAGCGACAATGGCACAGTTTCTTAAAGCTGTGCTCACATGGACAAAAGACTCCTGAAGACTTCAGGGTGGGCTGCATCTGTGAATGCAGAGAGCCACATTTACAATCTGACATTACTAAGGATCTCCTGCAAGACCTCTGGTAAAATTTCTATAGGCAGTTAGGTTAAGCTGATTTGGAGAGCAGCAGGAAAGCTCAAGGAAATTTTACAAGGTATTTGATGCTAAAATCATGCAGTGCAAACCCAAGGAGAAAGAATAATATGATATGCAGCGTATCTCATTTGTCTGCAGGATGTCTGGCTCTTAGGTTTTCCCACACAATGCTGTAGGTGCTCACTGGGCTGTTTTTTACAATCTATGGTGTGTTCATGAAGCTACGACTGTTAGCCATGCTATTAGCTATGATCAGAGGCAGTGAGCATGTGCTGCTGGGAAGGAGACCAGTTTGGATGTTGTATGTACACAAACAAATGAAACTTAACAAAAATTTTGCATTCTTTGCCTTTAAGGGGTCTTCCTTGAGTGGACTGAGTGTAAACCAGAGAAGAGCCACGAACAGGATAGAATGGATACAGGACAGTGAGTATGAAACTTACATGTTTAAGTGGAGCTCCTGGTAGGATGGTAGCAGACGGTTTGGTAATGTGCAGGTAGTTCAATCCACCAGGCAGCTTCCCACCTGAGGAGACAGGGAACATATCAGTGAGTTATGTACATTCACATTTTCTGTCAAGGTATATCCAGTAACGTCTCACTATATCACCATATTTAGACTATGTATAGGCTACTTGTATGAAGCTTAAGCTCTGTACATTCTGCAGAAACTTAACAACTCTTACAGCTGCCGTCTTTAAGTGAATTAAAAACATTAGAGGACACAACACTGGACTTAAGTTCTGAAATGGAACAGAAAAGAAAAGAAAAAAAATGCATAAAAAAGAACAAATCAGAAATATTTGGGGCTAAAAATGTTTGCAGGTCAAATTAGTGTTAAAAATAAAATCAAGATCCTGATCCTGCCACAAAAAGAAGCTGATTTTTTTTCTCCACATTGCCCCATAACGTAGAGCGTTTTCCTTGGTCAGAAGCAGAAATGACTGGTATTTACACAGAGAGTAACACTGCAGAAATGATCACTTATCGTCTGGTATCAAAGACATTTGGGTGACAAATATTTAAGACTTGGAATATTTAGATATTACACTCGGTCAGTTTCATAAAATCATCTTTGAAAAAAGTTTGGTCACTGAACAAACCCACAGTAAACAGACTGAACATTGACATTTGTCTAAGGACATGCTTTTGTGAAAAAAAAAAATCTAAATGTGGTCACTTCAGGATCCAAAAACACAGCCTTTAGTAGATACCTATGGTAGAAAAAAAATGCTAAATGCTAAACTAAAAACTTGTAACATGAGAGAATCGTGGTTGTGACCTACCAGTGCTCATCTACCAAGCAGATCAAACATAACCTGGCTCTTCATTTTATTGACAGACTCTCTGGTTTGAACAGACCAATGCAATGTAACGGCAGCATGTGGGTCGTAATGAACATTTTCACAAACAGCTTAGCACGTGCTTGGCATGTTTGAGCCTCTAGCTTGTGTTCTAGCCTTTATTCCATACTCTATCACTCTCCCTTTTAGCTTTCTTCTATTCTGTTTCTGTCTGACAGTCCGCCATTACTACAAAATAAACCCAAGAAATTAAATTTTGCTTGACTTTGTCACCTTGCGTGGTGTTGTCATAGAGGCTCTTGGTCAATCCGATCAGGAAGATGAGAATCAGCATGCAGAAATAACCTATTTAGGAGCTGATAAACTCATTTTAAGTTGTGGGTTACAATCAGGCAGATATCTAGAGATGGGACTTTTTCAAGATCACTCAGAAAGTCCTCACAGTCCCTCTAAGCAAACATGAAAGAATTCATCATTCTCCTGTACACCAGAGCATTTTGACTCACATACTTGAGCAGTTTTCCACATTTTTACACCAAATAAAGAATTAAAAGTTGCTGATGGATAAAGAAAAGCCCACTGAAAATCACATTTCTGTTAGAACAGTAATGTTGTTTAAAAATGAACTTTTATTAGAAGGAAATTTTCTAACAAGGTGAGTTTCAGTGTTCAGAAAAAGACCTTCATTCAGTATTAACATCCAGCCACAGAGGAAACGGAGCCCAGGTGATGAACTCTGATAGCAGGCGGTGATATGGCAGCTCTGCTCTCCCTCAGCATTGAAACGCCTGTGAGAAGTTCATGCGTGTTTCATTGGTGAGAGGAGGGCGAAGCAGAGTGGCTGTTGTGTTTATGTAACCTGTGGAGTGGCCTTGGTTACTCTGTGAATACACGGCGGCACAATACTGCATTATTACGCCCCGGTGTGGTTTGAGTGTCCGCCACAATAACATCAGTGGGTGGGGGAAAAATGGAAATGTTCCACAAAAGCATAATGAAAAAATATTGGCAAATCCTCTTGTCGAGAAGAGAGAAAAACATGTGCAGAGAGGAAGGACACAGACGGTAGTATAGAGGGAAACTGGCAGACCCTGAAAATTTATCGATCTAGGAGCCCTGTTAAAATGTTTGAAGGAATGTTTTTGTCTGTTAGACCTTCCAAAGCTTAAAATGTGAAATGTTAAATGTTTTGGCAGCAGGAGCTCAGATTTTGAAGAACAAGAGGATTCAAGAATTCAGTACAAATCAAAGAATATATATATAAAACTGATCTATCCTGATTGTGCATGTGTGTGAAGCAGAAATAGAGTAAAAGACTCAAATTAGACCTTGAATCTTGGCCTCCTCATACAGCCGGATGTTTCGAGCCACGTCAGACTGATCCTCCTCCAGTGTCGGGTCAAAGAGAGACAGAAGCACAGCCGCCAAATCCCGGCCAACTTCCTTGGCGTTGAAGTTGGCGTGCGTCCATTCATCTGAGTGGTAGCAGCGGGAGAATTTGGTGAGAGGGCCGGCTGCATAAACAGCTGAATCTCTGGTTTGGAAAGCAGAGTTTATGACAAGCCTGTGGTCGAAAACCAGGAGGGAGTTGCTGATGCTTTCGAAAGCGTCGGGGTCAATTCCTTTGTTAGAGAGATTAATGAACACCTGGGGGAGGGAAAAAGGGAGAGAGTATCATGATCAGAGGTGAAACGTTAAGACTGGATGATGGCTTAACATAAACAACCTCAAACTTCCTTATTGTAATGTCCAATTTTTTGGCTATTGATTACAAAACAGATAAAGACACAGCCTTCATCCACTTTGCTACAATCACTCTTTAATGGGGTAACCATATTCTACCCCCCACCCCCAAAAAGAACCACTTTGGAGAGAATACCCAAAGATACTCAAGAATGACAAAGAAGCTCCATTAACAAATACACTTATCTAAACCACTCCTTTTGTGTTTGAAGTGAAATTTTTAAAATTTTGAGATAAAAAGTCTTGCTTGAACTTTTTATCTCAAAATTTCGACTTTCTAACTTTTACTTTTGATTTTATTTCTTTTTATCTCACCATCTGAGTTCTTATTTCAAAATTTTGGATTTTTAGCTCAATTTTTTTCTCATAATGTTGACTCTAATTCCTAAAATTTTTTGACTGTATTACCTCAAAATGTTGAATTCTTATCTCCTAACTTTGACATTTAACCTCAAAATTCTGACTTTTTATTGAATTTTGATTTTTTATTTCATAACTTTGAGTTATATCAGATTTCTAAATCCGGTGGGATTTTACAGCATGCCCAGGAAAGAAATGCTGCACAGAAGGCTTCATTAGACAAGTAAATGCAAAAAGGATTAGACCCTGTGGTTCCTTCACTCTCTGAAACAATAAAAACTGGGGAAATAAACTCTGGGACAATATTTGTGTTGGACAAACATAGACTGCTTCCAGGGGGAAAATTAACAACCAACCAGCAGCAGTAAGCTTATGATTCTCCCAGAATCCTGGCCGCTGACCCTCTATTGTGAGGAAATATCCTCTTTTGTATGAGCCATGAGCTAACTGGTGAACAGTCACTCGAGAAGGCATTGTAAACTTACTCCACACTGCAGATGCAGAGGCTCTGTGTCCGTGCTAAATGACACACATGTGAGAGGATCAGGATGCTTTCCATTGTTCATTTGGGCGAGCAGGCAGTTATGATGGACCTGGACCCCAGCCTTCTGCAACCCAGTATCTACGGCCTTCTTTACATGAGGGTCTGTGAAACAGGGGACTGCAGCCTGAGAAGGGGGGAGCACAAGGTGGATACGACCTCCCCGAATACCGAGGCTGAGCAGAGTCTCTGCAGTGGTGAAGACATCAATGCTGTTCCCATAGACGATGGCGTTATCTGGTAGAAACATAGCAGAGTTTTTTTTATTGTGTTTTCTTAACAGTAATCAAGTCTCTATTTGTGCACCATGAACACAGAGGAAACTACCTATGTTTGTGAAATCACTTTTGCAAAGAGTAAAATACATTTTCTGCCATTATTGTTCCAAAAAAGTATTTCAGTTTGGAGAAACTGAGCACTGAAAAGCCTTATAATGGGGAGCTCATCATTTATCCAGCAGCCATGATACAAATTAATTCTGTTTCCACTCAACTGTAGATTTTTAAAACAGCCTTGGGAGAGGACCAGAACCACAAGGCACACTTCACGAGAGACCCTCAGATTCCTTAACCATGGAGCCCTGATGCATGTGGGGAAATGAGAAATCTTAACATCTGAATGGGTTTTCACTGAGTGAGTCCTTCTGATGTTTGCTCTTGAGGTCTCTTCATATTTTACAGAACGTACAAGCTCCTATATAACCAGAGTGTGTGCTCCCAGCTCTCACTGATTAGATATAAAGTACAGACTCTGGAGCTACGGGGTCATCATGCCTTGGGAAAAAAAGCTGGAACCTCATATCTGTATAAAGTTGATATGTTGTGCTTTATGAAAATGGGAAGAAAGCATATGATCTGTTATTTTGTTTACTTTTTTGTTTTTTTGTTTTTACATTTTAAAAGATTATCTCATGTCATACAAGCATGAATATTACAAGTAGTCTTTCTTCTTTTAGTTTTCTCTAGTTCATGGATTACTGTTCTCAACCTCAACAGCGTGATAAAAGTCACAACACTGAGTTTGAAACATGACCTATATGATAATAACTGTGATATATCGCATCCAGTGATGTCAAAACAAAAGCACTAACATGCATTTAATTTGTTCCTACAAAGTCATAACCTGCAGTATCATTTTTCCATTTCTCACTGTAAGCCTGGACTTATTCCAATAAATGGACTTTTCCTTATATCTCATTTTCTAGTCTTTCTTACCATTTGAAACACTCTACACTGCTAATTTCTTAGGTCAACACCACGTTCTCAAACTGATAGCATAATGTCATTGGTATTAGCTAACACATCAATACCTATTCATACCATGCTGACCAACAACAGGGGGAGATTTGGGATCCAGTATCTAGGAGCTGCCATCAAACCCTGGACCCTCCGACTGAGAGGTGCTAAAATGTGGGACCTCAAGAGAGCCAGATTAGGCCAAAATCCAAGTACTTAGACTGTTGAACACATAGAATGTTTACATAATAACACGTGGACTTAGTGCCATGAATAGGCTCAACTTTCTTTCTACAGAAAAACATATTCAATTACTTTTTTATCTGACACAAGACAACAAAAATATTTTAAATGCTAGAAACTCTCTTCTCTCTGAAGCACCAAAATAATAAAAGCTCCCTTTAGATCGCGCATGAAAAATGTTTCAAAGTGACATAAAAGAGTCTCATTGATAAACGTTTGCAGCATTTCAGTTGCTTTTAAAATCGTTCACATATGAACGGTGTTTATATCATATTTTAATGGTTGAGTCTGAAACTGGTGTTAAGCTTTGACAGGCTACTGCAGAGTTTCTCTGTCCATGGTGCTGAATGAGAGGCTGCTGTAACAAACTCACCAGGTTTCTAAGACTTAAAAACAATGGAGCACCTAATTGCGTGTGAAAACTAAAAAATTTCACCTGCTGTTTTTGGGCGTGTTGTGGGTGATCCAATGATAGCGTGTGCAGTTGATAACAGGTCCGAAAGTGGTGCACACAACCCTATTAAGTGAGGAATTTGCATGCGGTACCATCTGTCTCCATAGAGAGTTTGGGAGAGCAAAGTGGCTGTGAACAGAAAATCAAGTTTGAAGCCATGGGGTTGGTGGAGGAAGTAAAAATAGGGACAGTTATTCTGTTCTCTGGTGGCTGTTGAAGTTCTGTTGAGTTTGTCTCAAATCGCCACAACATTCAAGTTTATTCATGGGCATTTTGGCTTAGTTGCTTTGAGATCTAATCTCAATGAGTTATTTTGGGAATGAAATTACAGTTAAAGTAAAAAGCAAACAAACAACATATTATCAGTGTACTATTTTCTAATGGATTTCTGATATTTCATAGTTTTTGGGTTGTAATTCTTCAATAACCTAAATGATGTTTTTGTCTTTGTTGCTTTATTGACGTGTTTAAAATTGTAGTTTTTCTGTATTCAGTCTTGTTTGCTTGATTAAACTATTTTTAACAGGGTACTGTCTTTTAGAAATTAAAGTATTTATCTGTGAAGTGCCAACATTAATTATGAGCCAATAGGTTTTTGACATAGAAGTGATAGTCCTTGTGGAGTATTTTAACATGCTCTGCAGTATATAAAGCACTGCTGAAGCAGTCTGCTGTCGTCTCTTCAGTCTCACATTTCACATTCTAAAATTATTCACTCTGTATTCTTCAGCTGTGACTATTAGAATATGGAAATAAACAGGGTATCTGCTGGGCTGAATTAGCATTTATTAATGGTTTTCTTTTATGACTGGGATCAACTAATTAGTATGTATAAAAGCCTCCCTCTGGATCCAGAGACAATTCCTTCAGAGGGCAGATTAATTTTGCTTAATGACACTGTGTACGCTCTCTTGCTCTGAACAGCCTGGCTCTCAGAAAGTGATATGATAATGGAAAATGGATGGAGGAGGCCGACCTGATTCATAGAGATGAAAGATTTCTCTGCAGCTAATTAGTCGCTAATTATGCCAGGGCACTTCAGTGCTGACTGGCTGAGTAATGACATGCTACTGCAGATTCATTTTAGGATCATGCGTGTGTGTGTGTGTGTGTGTGTGTGTGTGTGTGTGCGCGTGTGTGTGTGTTCAATCACTTACCCTCCAGCTCCACAAAGTTGGCACAGAGCCAGCTGCGGGCAGCCCTGCAGTCATGGAGGTCATTGAGGGTGAAAAGGTTGGAGGGGACAGGTTTGGTGTTTCTGCGGTGAGAGAACTGAGCCTGCAGCTGACTGTTGGTGACAGGCTGGGTTAGATCCACACCCGTAGGACAGGGAACCTTTGGAAGAGATTCATTTTTTTAACACCTAAGACAACAGAGAGTTAACCAAGGAACATTAAAACTGACGAAACGGCATCAGCCAAAAAAAAACAGGTGACGTGATTTGTAATATTACAACCCTGTACATTAATAGACAAACTCTTGGGATCATGGATGAACACAAACAGCAGAATTTTTTACTCTAACTTCACTCAGACTTTTTCCAGAGGGACCCTGAGATAAAATGTCTGCAAGAAGTCAGGGTAGGCTGACAGTGTGGAAAGGTCTGTCAACACATTGATATTGGATTGATATTGAGGCAAAGAAACTGTCGTAATAGCATCTGAATTTTGTTGCATTATCTTATCAAATTGTTTATTTATCATGTTTTATATTTATTATAAAATACTGTGGCATATCTTATCAAATTGTATTTTATCATTTCTTTTTTATTTATTTCTTATCTATTGTATCTTATTTTATCATGTTATCATTTTAAACTGTATCTTATATCATATATCATACATAGTATCATATCATATCATATCATATCGTATCATATCATATCAAATCACACTCAATCAAACTAGCATCTTCAGTCATACCTTGTCCTTATCTTGTCAAATGACATTTTACCCTTATCATAGTGCACCTTATTGTATGATATCATACCTTGTCATTATGTATTTTATCATATCCTCATGCTGTAACTTCATGAAATAACACCATATTTTATCAAATCCTCATTGCATGTGTCATATAATATCATGTGGTTTAATTTCATATCTTTGTCAAATGGTACCTTGTTGTATTATCTTGTATCATGTTGAATCGTATGTTATTGTCTATCGTATCCCATCTTATTCTACCATATTGTAGTGTATCTTATCATTTTATTGTATCTTGTGGTATTGCATTGTATTGTATCTAATATTATTGTACCCTATTGCACATATATCATATTGTACAGTCGTGTACCATATCCTACCTTTTTTTTTGCATGACATCAGGTTATTTGTATTGTCATTGGGCTATATATCACAGGGTGCCAGAGTACTTGTTCAGCAGTCTTTGTTTTAGATGACAACAAAACCGAATAAATCTTCTGCCAACTCCAAAACGGAACATTTTAAAGGGAGCGTCTGATTTTACATCAAAAGAAATCCCATGAGAAGCCTTCAGATTAAAACTTTTTCTTTCACAGAGCTGATTTTCTCACCTGATACTGCAGGCCTGTGCAGAGGATGAGGTGATCGTAGGCCACCTTCCTCCCCCCAGACACAACAACAGTTTTAGACATCCTATTGATTCTGACCATCTTTCCGGTCACCACAGTGACGCAGGTTTCAAGAGGAAGCTGGGCAGAGTCTCTCTTACTGTAGGCATGACTGCAAAGACAGAGGGAGAGTGAAAACTAAGTTAATAACTACAGTATTGATTCTCAGTTATGATTAATTTGATGCTTGGATATGATTCTGTTTCTCATTTTCAAACAGTATGAAGAGCGCTTGGCAGTAGAATTGACGCTGAACAGATTCTGAAGTGTGTAATAATTTCATGATATCATATTTGTATTATTTAATTTAAATTTACTCTTCTTTGCTTTGGTTTCAAAGAGATAAAAAGCAGTCATAGAGGTTAATGCTTTCAGAAAACTTGTGACACATTTCTGAAGTTATTCAATGTGCTGTTATTCAGTGCTGTTCCAGTCACTCACCTTGTGGAGAGAAACCCGATGTCATCTTGGTCACAGTCTCCAAGAAGACCGTGTGTTGAGATGAGGGTCAGGTGGTTGAACTTCAGATGAGGGCTGTGAGAGGAGAAACAACACCGCCATGATGAGAGCTTTACTCACAGCGCTGAGTGAGTATGCACGAGTCACAGTGTGGGAGGAAGGTTTCATGAGAAGGACATCTTTGGTTTTCTGCCATGACTACTTCTTTCATGAAGTATCAGCTGGTGTCAACAGAAAAATTAAGAGGATGAAATAAACCTGTGAACAATACTCCACTACACGGATAATCGTCAAAGGTGATCTGCCTTTCCAATCTTTTATGACAGCAATTTATGTTTTAAATAAAAAATTGAAGGGCTCATATTAACAAAAACTAAAACAGAGATGTCAGGATTAAAGGTTAATTCTGCATAAAAAGATTTCTTTGGTTTGGAAATAAAACCAGGGTTCGTAAGGAATTATCCTTGACTGATAGACATTCCTCCTCAAGACTTTTCTCTCCACAGTGTTAGTCTTATCTTAGGACAACTCTATATTGTGAGAAAAGTGAATAACCAACCTTAAAAATAACTGCAATTTAAAATAAAAATAGTTCAATGGCTGACAAATTATTGAAACTAAACACCACAACTGCACTTCTCTCTGTGATTTTAAAGAAAGAAGAAAGACTTGAATAAATGTTGCATGTGGGTGGTTTTGTCTTGGGTTTATGTTTTTTCCTATTTCTCTCATATTGTGTTGTTTTTTTGGTCATGTGTCTTTGTGTGCAATTATTTTTTCTTTGTGTCAGTACGCAATTCAAGACCTTTTTTTGGGGCTTTGTTGCATCTCTGTGGTTGTTTTCAGGGGGTTGTGGTCGTCTCTTTGGTACCTCTCTCATCTGATTTTTAAAAGTAGATATTTCTTCATGACTCACTTGATGAGGCAGTTTTGTGTCCATCAGATTTGACTCTGTCTCTTCATAGATGTTCCTTAACTTTTTGTAAACGTTCATTTTTATGGCTTATTTTCAAACTTGTATCTGTGACTTGATTGTGATTCTTTAACTTTTTGCAGATTATTTGTTCCTAATTGGGCTTATTTTTGTCTCTTTATAGATGTTTTGTGTCTTTGTAGTTCTTTGTAGAGTCTCTTCATATCAGGTCTTTTTGTGTATTTATAGTCATGTATGTATTTCCAAAATTGTTTAACGTCCATTTTGTGTTGTTAACCTTTGACTGTGCCCCTCAGACAAACTCAAACTAAGACAGTCCACTGTGTCCCTGCTTCATCACTAGAAACACTAAACTCAGTGAAATATGTCAGAAACAGAAATCGTCTCAGGATGTCCTCCAGCCTCCAGCTACCGATGCATCAGCGTCTGCTGAGTGTGAGGAATCCTGTTCTCCTTCCTCTGGTGTGTTCACTGTCCACAGAATACAGCATCTTTTGTGATGCAAATGACTTCCTTTGTTCCGGCCTTCAGGACATTACGTGGCTGATAACAGCAGCTCAGGCTCCTTGGAGCGGTGAATAGCAGAGTGTGTAGCTCACGGTGTCCAGCCTTATCACAGTGACGCCTCTGATCGCCTTCTGCGCTGTTCTTATCTCAGCTTCCTGCTAAATTAACGGCCAGTGGCACAGATCTGCAGCACCAGACACCTGAATGCTGGTAAATCTACTGGATATACGGGGATGAATATCATGCGATAGAGCTCACGGGACAAAGCAGGGTTATATATCCTGAGAGTGTGGGGATTGAAACTTGCAGCCTGCAGGGAGTTTGCAAAAAGGAAGATTTGGCTTCAACCTAACAAGTTTTTTGCATCAACATTTAGAGATACGTTATTTGTCCAATAAATAAAGGTGATTCAGCATGAATTTTACACAGTGGAATTACATATGTTTTGATTTAGTTATGCACAACAACATGAAACATGATAAAAATGTTCTTAGATTTTTCCCTTCATACGTCCAAATGCTTCTCTCTGTAGAGGCTAAATCTGTCATAAATGTTTTGCACAGATAAGCAGTGCTTTTTAACATCAATGAAGCTATTTATGGGTTTGTAGAGGCAGATACATTTGGATATCAATAATGAAGACCAGAAGATGGTCCAAAATGCTAATTTTGTCATGAAACTGAATGATTGCCAGTCTATAGGAGCAATTTGTCTTTCTGATTTTCCCATGCTTGTTTTTTTTTAATTGTTCTGGAAATTTTAAGGATTTTTTTGCCTACATGTGGAGATTTCTACCTAAAAGAAGTGTTTTTGTCAGATTAAGTGGAGGGTAATAATCTACGCTTGCACCATTCTGTATCATCTGGGGTTTGATCCTTGATTTTGTCGTAAACATGTGAACAACAAAAGCAGCCCTGCAGCAGACAATGAGAGCAGTCAAACTTTGCTTGTTAATCTGTGCCAGAAGGTGGATTTACGGCGCAGCGCCGAGGCATTAAGGCCTATTATTGGTGTCTGGATGTGGCTGAATCAGAAGTCCTGGATTTGCTCTGTTATCAGGCAGTGACAGACGGCCACGGTGACCCTGCAGCCTGACCACGGCAAGCAGAGGGCCGAGCCGCCACAGAGCTCTTTATCTGTCTGACCCCGTCCCAAACAGCGATGGAGTTGGTCTGCGTGCGTGTGTTTGTGTGTGCGTGTGTGTGTGTGTGCTGGGACTGAATCAATGAGCACATGAAAAGCTGTGTTGTGCCAGCGGGGCTGAAGGGGGATGGACGTTTGGGCAGGCCTGATAAGGGGGGCCCCAGCAGGCCGAAACTGACCCATCATTCACCCTCTCAATGCGTTGCCGCCTCACCATTAGTCCAGCAGACACTAACTGCCTCATTAGTCAACTCATTAGTGACAGCAAACACAGATCGCTGCAGCAGATCCCTGACGAGGACACAGTGGAGTGGCTAATTAAAGGGGCCAGCGCTGGCCCTGCTGAATGCCAGGCCTCACACAGCTGCGTGTGCCTGCCTCGCCCTCGCCACCGTGCCAGTCGTTGCCGGCCTCAGTGAGCTGAGAGAGCTCGCTCGAGCCTGGTTGCCTGGCAGCTATCACCAGGTTCTGAATCAGCAGCTCAGCGCTCCTTATTATCTACCGCAGTGCTTAATCTCACAAAAGAGAACATCTGACCTAGTTCAAGTGACATTTGCAGAGGTTGGATTCCTGGAATAAAAGACGATAAAGGAATGAAAAAGGAGCTTCATTCGGAGACCTTTCTTCTCAAGTTCAGGGGAATCTGGAGTATTTCTCCACACAGATCTGAACGCGATGGCTGTAATACCTTTCCTCACAACACCTGACAGCTCTCTTTAAGCCTGCAGCTTAACCTCTCTGAAATGTAATACTTCATAACTGAAATCTATCAAAAAGTGATCATATGTCTGCTCAAACTTTCCCCAACTGTTGGATTACAGGGGATGCCAGAACATCCTGACACCAGGACAGTTTCTTTCTGCATCCTGTCTCCCTGTAGACAATGTCTCTGAATCCATGCTCAATGTAAACATCAAAACCCCTAAACACTTGACTTTATTTTCGTTCACTTTTAGCCTCTTTTTTTGCACGATTACATACATTTCTGTGTGCCTGTACATAGTAGAGTTTTAGTCCTTGAGAGGACTATACGTTTGGTGCTGATCAAAGTGACACCTGTGGTCAGAACCAGTGTTGTTTTTCCAGGATAAAGACTTGTAAACCTTTGCTGGTTGTGAACAGTCAGAGTAGTCTTCTGTCTTCTGAGCATTTCAAATGATCCAAAATGTGCTCAAATCTTCAATGTGGGGGGGTTTACAGAAAAACAGGTCAGTATCTGACTTATGGGTCAGATATTTGAGCTGCTGTGTACTGTCTGCTGTGTTTGGTTCTTAAAAGGGACTTGGAGATGTCAGAGTGCTCACACACTGCACAGATGGTGAGAGGTGTGCATATGTGTGTGTGTGTGTGTGTGTGTGTGTGTGTGTGTGTGTGTGGGTGGGTGGGTGGGAGGGTTAATAGGAGCCTAACAGTAATTGTTTGCCCTGGGGCCCTTCAGAGGTTAATCCTGCTGATATCCGAAAGGAGTAATGTGACGTAATTCAGCTCACTGCTGCTGCTAATGTTCAAAAGAACGGTCTTACGATGTAAACAAAATGTGCATTGATGAAACACTGCATGAATATGAGCAACCCACCAGAAACAAAGAACCTCCAGGAAAGATAAACCCGTGTCTGATGCTCCAACCACCACGATCCGAGCATTTACGATGACCTTTGGCTCCATGGTCAACTTCCTGCTGATGAGGCTGAGAGCAAATGGAGCCTGAGAAGGGGAAACAGATGGAGAGAGAGAGAGAAGGGTTTGGTGAAAGCCTTGAGGGAATTTGTGGCTCTCAAAATAACCGATACCATTTTCTGAAAATAAATCCTCCATCAAATGCAGCTACCTTTAATGATCATCCTGCTAAAAGCATCATGAAATGATGTGTCTATTTGAATATCAGGATCAGGGACCATCTTTCATCACAGCACTTTTTCTGTCTACTGAACAGAACAGGCTGTCCGGCTTTCTAAACATTTATCCAGGGTGAGAGCTGAAATTCCTGCTCCTAAAATCTGTGCTGAGGGAAGAGATCAAAAAAATTCTCCCTGTTTTTACGAGTTGGTTCAGATGATCAACAGGTGCATGAAGTCACTGTTCTCATTACTGACTTCAGTTCTCATCATA
Source organism: Thalassoma bifasciatum (assembly GCA_008086565.1). Lineage (NCBI taxonomy): Eukaryota > Metazoa > Chordata > Actinopteri > Labriformes > Labridae > Thalassoma > Thalassoma bifasciatum. The sequence goes on from RPOG01001759.1 coordinate 124,389, forward strand.
TTTAAAATGTCTGATAGCAGCCTAGATTAAATTGACTCTGGCGCCAAAGCTTAAAATAATCATGCATTCATCTTCCAGGAATAACCTTGTTCCTGTTTAAAGGCCTTTTATTGCTTTTTTCTGTCAATTTTTTACCTGATTTTGTGCTCTGCTGAGCCCTCTCTCTTCAAGTGATGATAAACTAGTAGAAACTGACAGATATGTGATGAAACCCCAAAGAGAGCTCAGATGTGTGACCTGACAGTTAAGAAACCCTTTCTCAGAGAGATTACAGAAGAGTCTCACAGGAATCAGAGGAACACAGTGTCTTAAGTCCCCGCCCTGCTCTGATGCAGCTAATGACTCCTTCATCATCTATAATTAGGCAGATTGGCCCCACAATGCACCTTGTTGGATGCAAACAGTATTAAACAAAAAGGGGGAAACCCGAGGGTAAAATTAACCTTTGTGTAATATTCAGATTATGTCTGTGAGGGCACATGTGCCTGACATCTGTCACAAAGGGACTAAACAAAGGGTGTGAGGTCATTAATGTGTGCATGTATCAGAAACACAAGTGCACTAATAAATAATTTTAAATAGAGAGACAATGCAGCAGATTATTTTTGACTGCTTACATGAACACCAGAACATTAATCAGTTATGTGAATAGGTTTTATCCATTTCTTTCATTGATATCAGGTCAGTAAGCAAGTTTCAGGACGTGGGCTTGGATGGCATGAGAGAAAGAGGCACATCTTGAGAGATGTAGTTTGCAAACACAGACCAAGGAGGAGGTTCTCCATGAGGGGGTTAGATGGGAAAATATGTCTGGATGTTTTTATGGCAGGATCAGGAATTGGATTCTATTTTTAAGACTATTTTGACCAGCAAACACAATTTTACCTTGACAGAAAATGTAAATGTATACATAATCAAACACAACCAGTTTCAGCAACAAAACTAACACATTACAAAATAAAAGCTTGAGCTGCTTGAAAATGTACCTTGGGACATGATGAGGTGAAGGTAAATGTTACCGTTTCACTAAACACAACAGTATGTTTGCAGCTAGTTGAGTCTAGACTCAAGCATGTCTTTTCTCAGATGAGTGGAAACCAGATTTAACTTGTGTTTTAGCCTTTAGCCCATGCTCTATCTCCCTCCTTTTCAGATTTCTTCTGCTCTTCTGTACCTAGACAGTCCTGCTCCTGTTTCCACCATTACTACAAAATAAATCCAAGAAATCATTTCAGCAGAGAAAAACACAAATCTCTCTTCTCTCTTTTAAACTTCATCAGCCAGTGTGGTATTGTCATAGAGATTTTGACAAGCTACAAATCAATCCATTCCAGTCCGACCCAGTCTAGAAACTGAGAATTAGCATTTAGAAATAACCAATATTAGCACTGATAATCTTATTTTGAATTGTGGATTATGACAAGGTGTATGTATTGATATGATCAATATCAGCTTTATTTTCCACAATAAAAGATATCTGGCCTCATATACAGCAGGGAGAGAGATGAGTGTGTATGAAAAAATTTTTGGTTATTGATTCTCATAACAGTCATCCACTAACACAATAACACAATAAAGATGTAAGGAATAACAATGATGTGTAATTTGTATGCCATGCAGATGCTGTACCCTGACATTTATTGAAAATAAGTATGACTTTATTTGTAAGAGCCCAGCATGTGTTGCAGACAAATTAAATGCCTGCATGCATCTATCTGAATACTGCAGGAATTAACCAGATGAGGCAGTGACGTGAACAAAGCTGCTGTCTCATCTGCATGTGCAGTACAGCAGGTGCAGCAGGTGCAGCAGCTCTTATCATGATGGAGACGCCTCACCTTCACTGCACATGACTGCTTCTCTGTATACAAAGATCCTGATACTGATATTTATTGACAGAGGGGGAACAGGTGCTTTAAGTTTGATTAATCATCCTGCAGGAGGCGAGACCTTTATCTGAACCGAGTCTAGAGATCAGGACTGCTGTGATACTGAGGTGAAAGGGGTCAGGCTGGATTTGATGGAGTGAAATGAACGAATGAGTTCACAGAATGATGCTTCAGGTGGAAGACCTCTGCAGTGTGTATAAATATATTTAGTGCAGGAAATAAGACTAAATCACAACAGCATGAAAAACAAACATAAGGAAATTGTTCTTGGGGGCTGAAAGCATTCAAAAAGACTTCAAAACCTGCTATAATGTAAACCCATTTCACTGTGGGATCAAAAGGGGCAAAACCCTCAGTAGTTTATCTTTAAAATGCATGATATTGACACATTATCCTTACGTCTAATGCAGATGTACTTGCAGATTTACATTTCTTTGCAAAGTGTTAGTTCGCTATTTCTGTAATTTGTCAGGAGTATAAAAAGAGAAGTTTTGAGACCACCAAACTATTACAGCTATCACTAAAGACTGCTCTACCCTGTTTATTCCATTGCACTCTGCAGGCTCTTTCCCATCTTAAAAATAAATGTGATGTGCCACTTTCCCTTTTGAAACAGCACCACCTAGTGGTCACATTGCTTTCCACACCCTTGTGCTTGTCTACATTCACTGGCAGGCTGCTCCCTGTCAGCCAGCTGCTGCCGTGCCCACCTGGTCCTCCGTGATCTGCTTGGAAGGGGCATTGATGCCAAGCTCCTCCAGCGGGAAGATGATCTGGCGTCGCGGGCGGACGGGAACCGCACAGTTGAGAAGCGAGTCCAAATGGTGAACGCAGGAATTCTGGGTGCAGAAAAAGAAGTCAGGATGTCAGTGAAACACCTCCTCAGAGGTTGGAGCATCAGTGTGAGGACTCGGGAGGCAGCACAGCGATAATGAGCTCAGATGATGCAAGCGTTACACTGGAAACCACCCTGTGCTTTTTCCACCAGCTGATTCTCTGGCTTTTCTCTGCCATTATTCTATTTGCACATCATCATCTCCCAATCTGGTGCTTGTTTGTGGAGATAATTAGCAGAGGAAGTGGAGGCCTCTACATGTTGAGGAAATGTCTTATTATGGAGTGGAGAGGTGGAGCTGGCAGCAGCAGCAGCACCTGCTGCCCCGACCCCGGAGACAGCAGCCTGCAGAGGGCCACAGACTGCAGGAAATAACCTGCTGCTGCTGAAAGTTTCTACATGAAGAAATCTGTTTGTGTCAGGGAAAACAGCTGCAGAGGAGGACAAACAGAGGATGGTGGAATACTGAAAGAGGAGTACTGATAGGGCCATGAGGCAGAGATAGGAAAACAAACAGAGGCATTCCTTGTGCTCCATTCACACCTGGACACCTGCACACAAACTTAAACCAAAAGTAACCAACTTCCTTC
>RPOG01001760.1:0-56831 GCA_008086565.1 Thalassoma bifasciatum
TGCTGGAAAGCATATCAGTGGACCAGACCTGAAGACATTTGAACACAAGAAGCTGGCAATAGAAGTGGAAATTCACTCTGGAGAGAAACCATTTGGCTGCTCTGTTTGTGGTACCAGGTTCAAACAAAAGGGTAATCTGACCGCACATATGTTTATTCATACAGGTGTAAAACCCTTCAGCTGCTCTGTTTGTGGCAAACGATTTAGACTCAGAGGGCACTTAAACACGCATGTGGTTATACACACAGGAGAGAAATCCTTCAGTTGCTCTTTTTGTAATAAAGGATTTAAACATAAACAGAATCTAACCGCACATATGTTTATTCATACAGGAGAGAAACCCTTTAGCTGCTCTGAGTGTGGTAAAACATTTAGAAGAAGGGGACACCTAAACTCACACATGGTGGTACACACAGGAGAGAAACCCTTCATCTGCTCTTTTTGCAGTAAAACATTTAAAACAGAGGGGAGTCTTAAGAGACACATGGTGGGACACAACTGCTCTTAGTGAGGTGAAAATGTTCATGTTTTGATCAGACTGACAGTGACCATGACTTGAGGGAGACCAAAGTCATTAGTCTGGTTCTGAGAGATAATGAATAATGTGCCAGTGATATACTTGTGGTCACACAATCAGCTAGTTACAATCTAAAATGAGTAAGCAAAACAAAGGAGAGAGCTGGTTCAGATTTATGGTATTGATAATTTCATTTTAATCATTCTTTGATAGTACAGCAGAAGAGAGGCAGACAGACAAATGTCGAACTGTCAACTGCTGTGACAGCCTTTGAACATCAGTAGCATGCTTAAGCTGCAAGACCAACTGGCCAACAGGTTATTGAAATGTAAAAGTTTGTATTTGTAGAAATAAATAGAATCTGACGACAAACTGGTGAGTAAAATGAGCACAAAAGTTGTAGCTTAGTTTTTACACCTTTGTCACCAATCCTATAAACTAATACATTACATGCAAGGCTTTGAACCACAATTTTGTCTCAGTCAGTTTGTCCCAAAACAGAAACAGTATATTAATATTGTTAGTTTTGGGTTCCACCTCCAAAATGTACGTTCTCAGTGGTTAGAACCAAAAGATTTTGTTCCTGAACTGGTTAATATTGTTCCATGTCAGCCATGGCATGGGGCTTAAAGTTGGCAGGTACAAGATACACACTTCTTATGGGCTTTTATTTCTCAAAAACAATCAAACACTACAGTTCAATTATCGGTGGTTGACATGAAGGTGAATTTGCCACCAACCTGGAGAGCAGATATTCTGAGTTATGTACAGAAAAGGATACAAATTCTGTCCTACAGACGTACTACTTATCTTTTCTATATTCCACTTACTGTCTGTGTGTGTTGGCATTGATGGGTAGATTTGGCAAAAGCCTAAATCATTATGTGCATCATATCCCAGCCAACTTCAGCAGTCTCTGTGACGGAAATTTCCTCTGCCGCTTGTTGTTTACATTTTTAACGATCTTGCCTGGTTTTTGACCAGTTCGTAAAAATATTTTATATTTAAAGAAAAATATAATTTTTTATAATTTATAATAATAATTTTATAATGTATTATGTACATTTAAATGAATTCTTTCGACTCTGTCCTGTGGCCGGCACATGTTTGCCACTGCATGACGGAGCGACATAGGAAATGGATGAGTTTAAGTTAAATGACCAAAAGACCGACAAAAATATGAGTGCTAATTGGTTTCCATTGTTTTCAATGTTCCAGTTCTGCTCTGGAACTTTATAAATGAAGAAGTTCCTGGTCTGTACTGTCATCCCTGGAAAAATGGCAAAAGTTTCTGATTTTCAATCTTCGTTCTCTTAACCGGTTCAAAGCCCTGATTACATGTCATCTATTACAATTACATCGAAAACGGTACACTTTTTTCAATAGATAAGGCTTTAATGTCTTCATTATTGATGCACTGATGTGCACATGGCAAGAAAGTTTTATAATACTTGTCTTGACACCAGTTGATGTTTTCTGGTGTATAGGGTCTCTTTAAGATTAACCCCCCAATCCTTGGGGTAAGCTGCTGCAATCTGTCAGAAACCCCTTGCGAGAAGCCTAATTCATGACTTTGGTCTGTCTTTGTCACACAGAGTATACTGTACATTACATACTGTAAGATATATACACTTAACATTGACTCGCTCATTCCTAAATGTGTAAGGCTCTTCTGCTTCAACTATTGTAAATACTTTCATTGTGTTTTTGTCTTTGTTGAAGTTTTCTAATTTTTTTAATTATCATTATTTTGCTTCTCATCAATGTTTTTGCATCAAAAATACATGGACAAATTCCTTGCAAAAGAAAATCCACCTGGTGATACACCAGTTCAGATTATGAGGGGCAGCTGCATTAACCGATGCTCGATAAGGTAAAGGTGCTTACTATTCACCAAGTGAGTGAAGAATTAATGCAGTGTTAGTTTGAATTCAAATAAGCTAAAGAAAATTTCAAAGAGATCTGATCAACAGTAAAAGACGATAAACTTGTACACACTATCCGATGTATTAATTTGATAATTTACGATTTTTGTTTCTAGCTCAGACTTTTAAGTCACGCACCAGCTGTTTGGTCATATCTTTTATCATGGTTTTTTTTGTTTTTATTTTTTTTTATCTAGGTTAAAGACTAAACTTGGTAAGCATGTCTGGTTTACTTGCTAAACTCGAAATGCAAGCCGTCTTGTTTTGCATGCATGAGAGAGCTGGATTCAAATTTGTGTGACGTTTGAGTTGATGCTGAATGGAACATCGTGGTTCAAACTATTACTGACAATCAAAAAAGCAAGGCAACAGTAATTCAGGTGAATTGCATAAGTTTTTCTTATTTCAGTTGTCTTCTGAAATGGACAGTGATGCACTTTTCCAGTGAAATTATAGTGATGTGAAGGATTGAGGCTGATCCATGACTTGGGCTGGGGTCTGCCCCCCACAATTGAGTCTGCATGTGATCCTCAACGTACTGACACTTAATCAGCCAGTAGATGAAAACTAAGGCAACAAAAGTCTTTGCTGTTTTCATCACAAGCTGAGAACAGTCATTTGTTACAGCCAATCAGACTCCGTCATAAAGAAGTATGAGAGTGAGGTGAATAGATTTCTCATATAATTTTTCTTACTCAAATACTAAAAACCCCAGATAGCATATTTTCCTTAAGCCTCTGTTTAAGTCCAGACAATACGGCAGACAGTTTGATGTGTAGAACAACAATCAGCCCTGCGTTTTGAGTGGCCCTATGTGCCTGATAACTTACTTTAACCAGCAATAAAGAACACTGAGGACTCCAATCCAACAAATGAAATCAAAATTTGTATTTGTTTAAATGGTTTGGATCGATTTGCACTAAGAGACTGTGTCACCATCCTGAGACTCACAGAGAGAGTGAGAGAGAGAGAGAGAGAGAGAGAGAGAGAAAGACCCTTGTAAGCATAATCACTGAACAGTGTTTCCATAAGTTTGGGGCTTTGGAGCTGATTTAACACTTCACTACATGTTTTATTTGTTAGAAATCAAATGCTGTTTAATATTCTATAGCCCTGTCCACATCGGATAATTTCTCTTTGTACAGTGGGACGCTGATACCCAAGAACTTTTGTTGGTAATCAAGGTTTTGCTTGTTTACTGTATTGTACACTGCTTGGCCAAAAAAAAAAGATGCCAACAAAAAAAGGGTCATAGACTCTTCTATTTCATTGAATCGCCTTGAACTTTGATTACAGCACACATTCACTTTGACATTGTTTCGATAAGCAACCCCAGATCATAGCACTGTCCCCACAGGCTTGTACAGTAGGCACAAGGCATGATGGGTGCATCACTTAACCTGCCTCTCTTCTTGCCCTGATGCACCCGTTTTTCCAGTTAGCCTTACTGATTAGTGGTTTTCATGAGGCTACAAAGCTGTTCCATCCTAATCCCTTGAGATCAATTTGCATTGTGCATGTGAAAATGCTCTTATTTTCACCATTAAACATACTCTTGAGTGCTACTGTTTTTCTTTGATTTCATTTGACCAAATGTTTCAGTGATTGCCAATGACAATGATTCAGGATTTTTTAAGACCACATTTCTTCCTGGAAAACGATGGTTCCCCACCATTCCTCCAGTTTTATATACTTTAGACAGTTCTTCACCCAATTTTAGGAGTTTCTGCAAACTCTTTAGATGTTTTCTCTGCTTGATGCCAATGATTTGACCTTTCTTAAACAGACTAACATCTTTTCCACAACCACAGGATGTGTCTTTCACCATGGTTGTTTAAGAAATGAGAAGTTACTTATTGCATCAGCTAATGTTAAATAAAAGATCATCGCCCATGCAGTAATTAACGAAGAGGAGACTTGTACCTTTTTGCTTTGTTTAATCCAGGTGGTGACTTCTTTTATGGCCTGGCAGTGTTTTTTGTTTTATTTTTTTGAGATCTGGAATTTCACAAATGCAGTGTTTCTAAATACAATTCTTTACCAACATATTATTATTGAATGTAAATGAGCCGAGGAACCCGTTGAAAGAAGCAGTAAGATAGCAATAACAGTGAGGGAAATGCTACTTGATGCATTTGCACAGGAAACATCTTTCAAAGAAAATATTAAATGCTTGGGGGTTCTTGGGAAGAATTGCTTTAACAGGCTTTAATCATGCCTGTTATAACACATTCATCTCCTTTACTTGGTTTTAGCAGAAAAGCTGATGTGAAGTTTAGTAAACAGCAGGGTGTGGCATTATTGTGTGCTTTCATGAGCATCTCTTCTGATTATTTTCTGATATATGAAAGGTAATATTTGCACATTTTGTTTTAAAAAATACAATATCCCACTGCAGGGGGTCATCAATCTTTGCCACTACTATTTTTGGGGTTATGGGTTGAAAAGTTTGGGAACTCTAAACTTGTGTGCCTATGTGTATGAGTTTAAAAATTACATGCAGCGTGCATGAAACTATTAAAATTTATTTCTCCTCTGAAGTTTTATCAGCTTAGTTTGATGTACTTGCACTTTCTTTTTGTTTTTATAAATGAAAAATGTAATGTGTTTTCCTGTATGCGACCTTATTACTTGTGCAATAAAAAAACTTGACTTGACTTCTCTTATCATTTATTCGTTTGCTGAGTCAATTTGACTCACACAGCCTGTTCCTTTGTTTGCCTGATGCACTATGAAGGTGATAGAATTCTTTTTGTTTATTCATTTTTCATTTTTGTACTTTATATCATTATTGTGAATAAAAAAAAAGACACACCATGGGTAAAACTTGAGATTTTAGTTGTGCAAGAAAAATGTCAGAGGGAGCATTTTATACAGGAACAAGACAACCAGATAAGTCAAATCACGGACAAATAAAAAGCAAGTAAATGAAATGAATAATCTCATACAAGGGGAGAGAACAGTTGTTACATTTCAGTAAGAGATTCATTCAAGTATTTGTATATTTTTCTGCTTTTGGTCCTTTATTTATTTTCAATGTTTATGATGTTTAGAAAAAAAACAACAATTCCAGGTTCATCATTTATGGACATCAGTTAAGATTGTTTTGCATGAGGACAAAATATGATCTGTGGGCTCAACTTGATTTTAGCAAAGGATGCAAAAAAAGCAATGTGAAATAAATTGTTCTCCACGTTTGAATTCGATTTTTCCTCTCAATCAAATTGTGGAAATTATCAAAAAAAAATATATATATATATATAGAGAGTAGACTTAACAAATGGGTTATTTCAAAAACATTTTGAGATTGTATTTAATTATAAATAACTTGTTTCATCAGTACACTTGCATAACGAGGTGTTTGAATTATTTTATACTTATTCTTTTATGATTACACACCATTTGACACTTTTTTAATTTGTTAAAAATGGTAAAAGTGTCATATAAAATGCTGAAACCAACAGAAATGCGAACTACAAACTAAACATCTAACCTGTTGTTTTAACATGTTTAAGCACATTTTTTATACCAACGTTTTTTTTTTTCTTTATTATTATTATTAATATTTTTTGTTATTGCCCTGTCACATCAGAGACCTTTGGAGGGGCGTTAACGCGCCTTGGCTGCGTGAAGTCTACCCGATATTGAACGCAGAAGAAGAAGAAGCACTGGTTGTTTGGTTTAGTATCCGGGTCTCCTCCTCCTCCTCCTCGTCTCCAGCTCTCCCTCTTTCTGTGGCAGATCTCGCAGGTATCAGGATGAGTGAAAGACTTCAGCAGTTATTTTTTCTGTCCTTTGACTCGTGGATGTGAGGGAAATGTGCGGAGTTCACGATCTAAAAGAAGATTTAACCAGACGGAGGCTGCTCGATGTGGTTAACAAAAACCTGACAGGCTCTGCGACATGTAGACACGAAGGAGAAACCACCAGAGAAAACTACTGGATTTGATTTGAATCCCTGAGATAAAGCTGCACAGAGCAGGTTGGTTTTTCTCTACATCATTGGAAACGTGTTTTCTGCTCCCTCATGTTTCAGGGGACTGAGCCTATAGATAATGTTCAGACATCCTGATAAGAAAACCATTAGTTTACTCAATGATGATGATTCTAACATGATAAAAAATATTCATTAACAGAAAATAAAAGGTGAAAACCAGGGATGGACGCCAGAAATGTTCTTCAGAAAGACAAATTTGACACCAAAACAGCGTGGCTGAAAGGGAACAATGGCTGTTCTCCAAATCACTTACATGTGAAAGTAGTAGGTAGGACACACTACATACTACCAACTACTTTCAAATGTAGTATGTACCATGACTGTTTTGTTGGGTCTCTTTTGTCGTATGCTACTCTGGATTTCTGTTTCAGAAATTGGAGTTGTTGGATTCTTTTTTCTTTTTGATGTTTAACTTTATCATAAAGAAAGAAAACAAACAAACCATTGGAACATTTTGGAACTTCAGTCATTAATATGCAAAGAGATTACCAGAAGAAGCATTTATATCAATCACCGCAAGGGTACAGTAATTGTAAATGTTTTGTGAGGGTATAGAAATGTATCATAGCAAAATTGCGATATTTAATTTCTTACCCCAGAAGTTATCGTGTGTTGAAAATAAATCAGGAACTGACCATTTTTATATCAATTTACACATCAGTTAATGATTTTATCCCAACGCTAAATGCTTAGGGACATTAGTTGAAATTAATGCAGTTACGCCGTGACTTTCCACTGTGTTAAGCTCAAGCAAAAACTTTTATAGCACTACTATTTCATCGCCATGCTGACATAAGAAGATTGAGACTAGCGCAAGGAATGTGCTAAGTTGTTTGAGGCCTGTTGGATATGAATTATGTATACTAATTTTTTAGCCCATTACAGGGCTAACATGTATGGACAGAGAACCATTTGCTCCCACCTTCATGCAATTTAGAGTGACCAGTTTACCCGTGGCTTTCTGTATTCTACTTTTAGCTTTTTTTTCTTTCCATGGTGAGAAAAAGCTTCTATGGTACTGAAGTCCTGAAATAGGGGGAAGAGAGGAGGAACTGAGTTCAGAGAGTAATATTACTTTTAACAGTGTGACCTGATGTACTTCAGTCTTTGCTTAGGGAGTTCTTGTTCCAGTCACCCTGCAGTACAGGGAGCATGGTTGATGATTAAAAGTAGGCAGTTGTTTACTTTGCAGATTCTTTCACATCACTCCACCTTTGGACTCACCTCTGTGTCTCCTGTCCCCCCTTCAGGCCCTGGATAAGGCTTCTCACTTTAAGTAGAAAAACATTTACGATGTTGAAACGACAGAAGATGTGTTTGAATTAAATGTACAATGTTAACCACAAAATAGATCGTACTTACACAAGGGTCATGTGTGTTTTGTACTTCTGTGGATAGGAGTGGAGCGGGCGTATAGTGTCTCCAACAACAGGAAACAACTGGAGACTGTCACATTCAGTCTGACAGAATTTTTTTTTTTTTTTAGCCAGGACATCCTCAACTCTTGCTTTTGTTTGTGACCACTGCCTTGTGTTCTCCATATAGATGCAAAAGAGAGACTAAAAGAAGTGATATCAAAAATCACTTTTTCAGGGTTGTTTAAACATTAACTGACTGCTCCTCTTGTTTTATCTCTGTGTATGTCATGTTTCCTGCAGACATCCAGCAGCTATTGGTGTGTAGAGAGGAGATTTGCCCCAAGCAGCAGGAGAGGAGCCTCAGTATGGACCAGGAGGACACAGAGTACCTGTACATTAAAGAGGAACAGGAGGCTGATACCACTAAGCTCTTGTTCACTCCTGTCCCTGTGAAGAGTGAGGATGAAGAAGAAAAACCTTGGTCATTACAGGTTAGTGAAAGACAAACTGAACAGTTGAAAACAAGGGGTAATGAAGAGGACTGTGAAGGACCAGAACCAAACAGGAGGTCAGATGCAGTGAGGAAATATCAATCAGAGACCAAAGCCAAGACCCAAGACTCTTCTGAACCAGAGACTGATGACAGTGACGACTGGAAGGAGACGAGAGGACATCATCTAGGTTTAAAATCTGCGATAAACATGAAAGATAGGGGACTGAAGACAGCGGAGAAACCACACAGCTGTTCTGATTGTGGGAAAACGTTCAAAATTAAACAACATTTGAAGAGACACATGAGAATTCACACTGGAGAGAAACCATACAGATGTCACACATGCGGTAAAACATTTTCATGGGATAATCAGCTAAGGAGACACAAGTGTGATGATAATCACTCTTTGGAGCCCCTTCCGCACCAACTTACTGAGAAAAGAGAGGTAGAATCCAGAGCTGATGAAGAAGACTGTGGAGAACTAGAACTAGCTGGGACTACAGGCCCAGAGAGACACGTGACTGAGGATAAGGCTGAAGACACTGATTTGGACAAGACAGCTGATCTTTTAGATTTTGTGGAGGGCAGGAAAAACAAATTATATTGTTGCTCTTTCTGTTGCAAGACCTTCAAAAAGAAATGGGATCTAACCCAGCACATTAAAAATCACACTGGAGAAAAGCCCTTTAGCTGTTCCGAGTGTGGTAAAACATTTGCACAAAAATATCATCTGATCGGACACAAGATAGTTCACACAGGGGAGAAACCCTTCAGTTGTTCTGAGTGTGGTCAAAGGTTTACAAGGAATTCTACTTTAACATGTCACATGGCAGTTCACAGAGGGGAGAGACCATACAGCTGCTCTGTGTGTGGGAAAAGATTTTACCAAAGAGGTCATGTGATCACACACATGTTAGTTCACTCTGGGGAGAAACCATTTGGCTGCTCTGAATGTGATAAAAGGTTCACCCATAAGTACTACCTGACACTTCACATGGCACATCACAAAGGAGAGAAACCCATCAGCTGCTCTGTTTGTTGTCAAAGGTTCTCATGGTATTCACAGTTACAAAATCACAAGTGTTTAGGCGGTCAGACCTCAGAGTTTTATCAAAATCTAGCTGAGGAGACACAAGAGGCAGAAGTAGGGGCTGATGAAGAGGGCTGTGGTGGGTCAGAACCAGCCTGGATATCAGATCCAGAGAGACATTTTCAACCAGAGAATGAGGTCAAGTCTGAAATTCATGAAAATTTTGACAGTTTAGGGAACGCTGCAGCTTTCTGACCAAACCTTAAAAGTAGGGATGCACAATGTATAGTGGTGCATATTGGTATTGTCTGATATTGGCTTAAAAATAAAGTATTGGCAGATATGCAAGAGCATGTTATTGGCGGATATAAATTGATTAAATGTCTGACCCAGGTGCCATGACCCTGGCGAGAAAAAGACATGCATAGCACAACGGGAACAGAGGTTTTTTGCCTCAATTGGGAAATTGTCCAAATTGTCCCTGGTTGTGGGTATTGTTTTGATTGACTCAAGGAGAGCATGACGTTGTCAAGAATTTTTATTATTTTGCACAAAAAATAATATTTAACTGTGATCGGAGTATGTACCATATTACTGTATGCTAATTCCAAAACAGAAGAGAGTTGAAGATCTCTGCCTTTGGTGTGCAGAAAAAATATCGTCATTGATATCGGTTATCGGCTAAATGAGTTGTGAATTATTTGTTATTGTAGAATCCAATATCATGCACCTCTGCTTACAAGAAATCAACCACCTGCCTCAGATATGTGATTCAAAGACACTTTAAACCCACACAGAAGAAAAACCCCTTAGCTGCTCTGTCTACGGTTAAAGATTTGAAAAATGGATCTGGCTCATCATATGTCACACAGCATTCAAACACCAGAGGGAGGAATTGCACATGCTTGTTTTGAAATTGCTCTTGTACGTAGTTATGTCATTGCCTTATTTTGCTTTCCATACCTTTATTCAGACGTACCCAGACTGGTTTGAAGCACTTCTTGGGAAAAAGGTTAAACAAAGAAGCACATGTATGGAAAATGTTCTGCCTTCACTTCATTAGATTTAGAAAACTGTTGTATTGTCTGGTGCTGACACTTTAATGAAATATATGAAGACTGTAATTTATACTATGTTATATTTCCTCCGAGGAACAATAAATCAGTTACCACCTATCATTTGTAGAAGTATTAATATTTATTTCTGCTCTGAACTTTGCTTTTTTTATGTGCTCTTGGGTGAATGCTGTATAAAATATTATGGACTGACCAACCAAATACTTTGTTCAAAGGCTAGTCTGTTGTTTTCTGTTTTTTCATTTGAAAAATCTTTAAAAAAAGGAAAAAAAAAAAGAAAACACATTTGGCTCGTTCTCTTGATCGCATGACACAGCATTCTCTACTTACTCGGCCAGTTAAAGCTGCCTGACTAACTCTGTTAATGTTGCAAGGTTCCTACTCACTGACTGTGTCTTTTCCTGTCTTGATGTTGAGTCTTTGTCAAAAATATAACGGATTATGTTCTTGACTCGCTCTTGAGATGTTACTGGTGAATTGGCTTTTAAGACTGATTGAATATAAGGGGTGATATATTGTGCCATCCCTCCTTAAATTCTGCATGTTAAGTTCAGTTAAGTCTGCATGGAGTGATGAGTTTCAAAGCTCTGGCTCCAAAGAGAAATGGAGATTGAACAAAAAGTGCATACTTTTCTATACTTTGACCACTAGATGGGGCTCATCATCTTGGTTGTTGTAACTAGAAAAGGGCAGTACATTGATGGTAGTGACTGAGGGAGATACAGATGGATGTGGGAAGTAAATGGGTAGTAACAGGAACTGGTTTGCATGAATCTGAGGCTGAACACAGTTTTATGGTTAGTCAGTCAGAGGAAAGTTTACTTCAGGGTAGGCCATAAGTTTCCATGCATAGGAAAATGTACAATGTATATTCTTTACGTCTCAGATACCATAGAGGATGCATTTGATTATCTTTGATTTTCTTTGGGCACACTTGGAGGCCATGGTGTCAGGTGAAGATATGAGACATGAATCATCTCGAGTAACGTATCACCAACAGTGTTGTGAGCACAACATCAGCTGTGGGAAACACGTATAAATGTGTGTACCAATAATGTGTTTTCAAAACAATGGTAATCATATAGAGCACATGTGAAATAAAAACGGTTGTTCAAGAAAAAATGTGGCTTTTTCCTATGTATGGAAACTTATGGCCCACCCTGTAAATGGAGGAGGAATATGAAAGAAAAAAATACTTAGATGTGCAGATTTAGCACAAGGGACAGAACAGTAAGGCTAGACAGCAAGTGTTTTGTCAGACATTGCTTTCTATCCCACTCAGACTTCTGCTGATGTAGGGACACAGATTTGTTTGGACTTCAGCTTGAGTCCTGACCTCTCATCCTCTGGGAGAGAGAGGCACAACAGTTGATCTTTGACCGTCTGGTCATAACTCTGACCCCACTGCTCCTTTCACGATCTCAATGAACATAGTTTTTGCCCCAGAATCCCCTTTAAACAGAAGAATTGGTTCATGTAAACTTCCATCCATCCATTTTCTATACCGTCTATCCTGCTAATCAGGGTCGCGGGTGGCTGGAGCCTATCCCAGCTGTCATTGGGCGAGAGGCGGGGTACACCCTGGATTGGTCGCCAGTCAATCGCAGGGCTGACATAGAGACAAACAACCATTCACGCACACACTCACACCTACGGGCAATTTAGAGTGATCAATTAAACTAACGTGGGCATGTTTTTGGTCTGTGGGAGGAAGCTGGAGTACCCGGAGAGAACCCACGCATGCACGGGGAGAACATGCAAACTCCGCACAGAAAGGCCAACCATGCCCAAATGGGGATTCGAACCGGCAACCTTCTTGCTGTGAGGCTGGAGCGCTACCCGTGCAGCCCTCATGTAAACTTACCACCAGATATTTAGAATAAACACATAAACATTCAGTCCTTTCATATTCACGGCTCTGCCTCACCTGGAGAAACAAAGCATATGTATGTGAAGAAATTATTCATGAATCTCAGCTCCACTTTCACAGCTGTTACCCCTCACAAGCTCTCCTCCAAACACCGGCAGTGTGGGATCGGCTCAGCATCGGTAACTGGACCCTTAACTTCCTCTCAGGGGCCATCCACACCGGGCCCTGTTCTGACCTCCATCTTGACTCTGGGGTTTTGTGCGTAGAGTCACGTCTTTTTCTACCTGTTCACACACCACAGTCTCTGTGTTCACGTACATCACACTTTGATCTGCAGATGATACAGTTGTTGTTGGCCTGATCTCTGGCCACAATGGGACTGTGATTCTGCATCTAATGAGCACAAAGACCAAAAGGTTGATCACTGATTCCAGAAAGGTGGAACAGTGTGAGAAGACAGAAAGAAATTTAACTCCATGAATCACCATTGACACTCTAAAAGCACCTCTTTCCAGGCATGAAGCACTAACATTGCTTGATATCTTAGTTAAGTGGGTTGACATTTGGATGAGGCCGAGCTGGGTGAGCTGGTCAGTCCAGAGGGAAAAAGAGGCATAAAGCTACTATATTCAAAGGCAACTCAAACAGGATGACCAAAAATCCTCTTTTCCTCTGACATGTCCCACTTTCTGGTCGTAAAACTACGTCTGGGGGAAATTTAAAAAAAATTCCCAAAATGTCGGGGTTTGCTCTGATTACTTGTGCTGCGCTCTCAGACAAAAATGCTAAAGTGGAAATTCACTTTCACTAAAAACCTGCAGATATATGGTAGTACCCCTCCTCCCACTGTGGTCAGGACTGATGCTGAGAATTTTTTGGCACATACAAAGTCAACAATTTAAGATAAAAAAGTCAAATTTTGTGATGAAAAGTCAAATTTATTAGAAATGAAGTCAAAACTTTGAGAAAAAAAATTCAAAGTTTTGTGATATGTAGTCAATTCTATAAGATAAAAAGTCAAATCTTGAGATTAAATGATATAATTTGAGCTAAAAAGTCAACGTTTCGAGAGATAATGATAAAAAGATAATGTCCAAATTTTGAGATAAAAGTCAAATTTTTTAGATGAATAATTGAATCATGAGAAAAAAGTCAAAATTTTGAGCTAAGATGTCAAAGTTATTAGATTGAAAGCCAATACTTTGATTTCACAAAGTCAAATTATTGAGATTAAGGGTCAAAATTATGAGATAAAAGGTCAAAGTTTTGAGTCAATTGTGAAAATTATGTGAAATAAGTTTAAATTTGAGTTTGTATGTGCAAGAAAGAAAGAAAGAAAAAATAAGAAATCTCAAAAAAGCCAGTTTTAATATTATTTTGAATATATTTTTACTGCCAGGGAGTGGGCTTCATTACATCATTTATATTTGCATCATATAACATTTCTACTTTATACAGAAAAGGAGTGTTTTAAATAAATTTACAGATCATGAAGCCACTTTGTTGTCTTTGAGGATCTTTGGGTATTTTTGCAGTATCTCCAGGAGGCCGGGTGGAGGGCACTCTTTTTGGGGGTTTTACAATATAGTAACTCAAACCAAAACATGAGAGAAATTTTAATAGCCATGTTACTTTTAACAAGAAACCAATAAGACTACCAGTACTATCGTTAAAGAGTAAATATGGCGACTTTAGTTGTACAATATGTCCGTCTCTTCAGTCTATTCCTCCCCAGTTCACCTCCCCCCTTTATTACGTACACTAACCAACTGTCCCGATTCACCCTTCTGCCATTCATCGTGTTTAGATGACATGTACTCTTTGAGACTCTTGCCACTATTCAGATGCATGCTCCCATAAAAGGTATTGGACAGGAAGTTTTGTTCTCGAAAACGTATGACTCAAACTTTGCTTTTTGTGCCAGTTTTTTCTCTTTAGATGCTCTGACTCATCAGATGAGAGCTGCCTGGGCATCGTCTGTACTTGTCTCTGCCACGGTGGAGCAGAAACAGCTCTGCACAGACATGATGGCAGAGACTGGACACCTGACAGAACAAGGGTGGGTTTATAAAAATACACTTCAATACAGTCAATAATATAAATTCTCAAGGTTAACATGTTTTTCTTAAATCTAATGTTAAGTTTTACATTGTCATTAAAGATATAAAGCCTGAAGTGTCAATGATGAGGACCATTAATGTTTAATAACATTAATACTTGATTTATTATTTCAAGGTAATCTTAATTATAAATAGTAGTTTGCTGTGGCTGGATATAAATATTATGATGTTTCTGTGGTGGTTTATCTTCCACTATGTGCAAGCTTTTTGATCAAAATAATATACTTAATGCTGGAATATGATAATTGTGGATATCCACGTAGATTCAAATTTGGTGCTTTACAAAAAAGCAGAGAAAATAAAACACATGACTAGTTTCTGATTGAATAATGAGTTCTTTTTACTTTCATTCAGGAACATAAGCATTAGTTTCTATGGGTGTGTGTAATTCCTGATTGAATTTGACGCTTTTTTCTATGTTCAAAGTATCGATATCGATATCGGCGATACTGGGGCTATATTTACTTGGTAACAGATCCATATCAATTTTGTAGTATCACTCACCACCAGTTTAGGGTGACCTTATTCTATGAACTCCAAAATTGGAACCTATTCGAGATCTGGCAAAAATACTCAAAGATACATTTATACAGGTATCAACCTGTTAATGTTTTGTATATCGTCTTGATATAACGTTTGTTATGATTTGGCGCGATATAAATAAAGACTGACATAGAAAATTGCTTTACATGTGCCCTACATAAAGTTCCTGTATGACCACAGAGAAGAAACTGTAAATATACAGCAAAACACTGTATTTCCATATTTATACAGCAGTATACTGTAAATTTATTTAAAATTACTGTTTTTATTTTATTACAGTAAGTAACTGTAACATTACAGTAAATGAAAGGCAGCAGTTTCGCCAGCAAATTAGTGTGATTTTACACTGAAACGTTTTACAGTATATGTCTGTAATAATCTAATGTTTTACTGATGTGTTTTCCTGCATGCGCAACATCTTGACAGGTTGTTGCATCAGAATAATGCCAGTGCTTCATTAAAAATATCAATGGATAGAACATGCTGAGAGAAACCCAGACACTCTAGGGAATTTTATAAAATCCCCCCGGACATGATTTTACTACCAAAAAGGAGGACATGTCCAGGCAAAAGAAGGGGTTTATTCACTCTAATTTAGTGATTCTGACACTGATGGTGAAACACTCTGTAAATGGCTCCATGTGACTCACTGGCAGACTGGTGGCCCTTAAATTTTCTGGCTCCGTCGACCAGTCTGTTAGAGCCACAGAAGTCTTTCAGAGGAATCATCTTCAAGTCCTGCTGCCTTTTGGATAAAGATAAAGCTTGGAGTCATCATGACCTGGATGACTGAGAACCTTCACAGACATGGTGAAAAACTGTTTCAGAGTTAACTTAGCCTTTTCTTCAGAGTTGTATTGTATTACAGGAATGTCTCATTTTAATAATAATTGTTTTTCGGGCAAAATTAGGTGCACACTAAATCAAAAAAGGTAAAGGGTCTTGTTGAGTCTCCTTTAGGGTGTGTGACAGAGAGCTAAAGAAGTTTTTAGTGAAAAATGTTTTATAAGTTTTTTCTTCTTAGGAATGTTTTTTTTTCCTCTTTGGGCTTCAGTGATGGTGTGGAGGTGATTCAGTGCCTCCTGGAAATGGTTCAAAGGAGGGACCTGGAAAAACCTCGTTCAAATCAAAGACACTCTCTCCATCTCTCCATCTCTCCTCTCCTCTCCTCTCCTCTCCTTGCTGACATCTTTCTTCTCTTCTTCTCTCAGTTCACTGACGTAGTGTGTCGTAATGCGCAGCCGCATACGCGCCGGTGCGACGCGGCGTGGAGACAGAGGTAACGCGCAGCAGAAGCGGTGTTGCGTCGGGTGGATCCTGCAGAGGGTTTGCTGCATCCTTACGTGGATCCATGACAGAGAAAACATCCGTCACGATGTAAACGTTACATTCTTCAATGGAGCTTCGTCTCCCGCTGCGCGTCCCCGCGCTCTTTCCCCGCATACGATGAGACGGAGCTGCTGCGGGCGTAAGGTGTGAGTCCTGACCGGAGAAGAGCCTCCCGCAGCGGATGATGTGTTTTTACTGTCCGCTGTCCTCCCTCCTCTCCCGGTTAACGTCGTGCTGAAGGAGCCCGACAAACAATTCCCTCCTTTTTCCTCGTCAAACGGAAACAGACCTGATCCAAGATGAAATTTCCAACCGAGAATCCGAGAAAACCAGGGACTATGAACCCCCCACCAGGTTAGACCTTCAGTCTTTACTTGAGTTAACTGGTGCAGTGAGTCCGCAGCTCTGCTGTCTAACAATAACACCAGAGACTGGATCAGGATCCGCTGTCAGACCCCTACAGAAACACACTGACACCTGATCTGAATCTGGTTTGAGTTGACTTATGTTTTAACTGAGATGTTTCAATCTAACCAAGTGTTTGAATACATAGATTCAAAACCTAGTCTGTGATGGGGATCGGATAACATGAAGTAACAATAATAATAATAATAATAATAATAATAATAATAATAATAATAATAACAATAATAATGCTCAGAGTGAGGCGCAGCTGTAAACAGAGCTGTAAACAAAAGAGTGATGCAGAGTGACGTTACCTCGCCCGTTCCCAAACAGCACCTGCAGCACATGCTCTCCACCTGATTCACATGTGTTTTCTCCTGCTACTACGTCAAGTGTCTGTCTCCTTTGTGTGTCATTCATATGTTTAACACATGACAGTTTGATCGCACCTCCAGAGACGTTTCTCGTGTGTCTGCTGAGATCAGCTCTGAGGGGAAAGCAGGAGCTAAATATGTACTAAACATGTGAAAGACTGTGATGTTTGACATACGCTGAGAGTGTGAATATCACGGGAGCCATATGACAGTCTGCACGTTACATAAATGGAGTGTCAATAAGAATGTGTTATGTAACATCGTTTAGTGATGATGATGATGCTGATGATGCTGATGATGATGAGCAGATAATCAACACCGAGGAGAGGGAGGAGCCACATTGCACCTTTATGAAAACATACACACCTGATTAGGAGAAATGTGACTTCATGTGTTGGCAATTCTTTCTTAGTGACACACACCTAAATCCAGATGTGGATGTAGTTTGTTTGACTTTGGCACAGAAAATCAGAGCTATGGCTGACTGATTTTGGAAAAAGATCGAATTTAAATTTTTCTGGCAGATATTGCGATTTTAATTGGATTCACAATTTTCATCAAATCAAGCTTCAGTGAAGTATTCACAATGTACAGTAACATTTACAAACTTGACAAATCACAATCACATCATGCCATTGAAACATCAGGAGCTATTACTCTAGTTAATGATGTGCAGATCAATACTGTAATACAGATGTGTCATACGTAATACCTGTTGTATGTAATTATTCCATATCAATACATTTATACCACTTTGTATTATTTCAGAAATACAAAGGTTACAGCTGCTCAAAATTTCAGAATCTAACAGGATTTTTCTGATGAAAATAAATACAATAAAAGTGAAGATGAAACAAAAAGCATCTCAGCCAAAATATTAAAATAACTACAAAGTGGTAGGATATGGACTAACAGAAAGATTACTGGTGAACATGAAGTCAAAGCAAGTGAAACAGTAGAAGATGGGTGTATTTTTTTCAGACAGTTTTAGGAGAGGAGTGTTTAAAGAAAGTCAAAAAACAAGGATTAGAGGACGGTCAGAGAGTAAAGATTAAGAGACAGGAGACAAGGACAAAAGGACAGACACGCAGTAAAGATGAGAAGTCAGACAGCATCAGGAGGAGCGGTCGGTGTTTTCATGTTCTTTGTGTCCAGCTGTGAAACATCTGCGACCACAGAGTGACGGAGCAGCAGGTGGAGACTCCGCTGTCACTGACAGACGGTCTCTAAACTTCAAATCTACTAAAAATACAACTTGTGTCCTTCTGTCCACCTGTCCTGCTCACAGACAGGCATCTCTGCTGTCTGTCAAACTCAGGACCTGTCCTCTGTACTTCTCTATCTGTCTGTTTTTCTTCCTTTCTTTCTACTTTTCCATCAGTTTTTTCTCTCTCTCCTTGAGCAGGCACCACCAAAGAGATGGATTGTCATTTTGTTGAGGCTTTTGTTGCGTCTTCAGTGTGACACAGTTCTCGTGTAGTGTTCCTCACTCCCACATTTCTGCATCGTCCTGCAGTTGAATGTCTGTCTCTCCTGTTTCAGTGGCAGTCCAGACCAACCTGGTCCCCCCAAAGAAGGTCCAGCCAGGCATGCTCCAGTCAAGTCTGGTCCAGGCCAGCGTGGCCACCATGCAGAACCCGATGGGCTGTACTGTGCCAAGGCTCTCCGTCTCCTCGCGCCCTCCCAGCATGGTGACCAGCATGGAGGCGGTGGCAGATGGCTCTGCGCCCTTCACCATGATGAAGCTGAAGACGGTGCTGGCAGTGTTTGTCGTGGTGGTGGTCTACCTGATGGGGGGAGGGCTGGTGTTTCGGGCTTTAGAGCAGCCCTTTGAAAACAACCAGAAGATCACCATCACAGCAGAGAAGGCCGCCTTCCTCAACAAACATCCGTGTGTGTCCCCCGAAGAGCTGGAGGCTATTATCAAGGTAAGACTCGGTCGATACTTGGTCCTAGACCAGGTCCCCAGCGGGGAATCAGGTCTACTGAAACCTGAGCTTTATATTGATCCAACACTTTTCACCCCCGCACACACACACACTCCACAGTCTGCCAAACCGGACCTGATACTCAGTGTCTAGTACACACACTCACACAGACAAACCTATTTCTTCAAAGTCCTTGAGGAAGCTGAAAGTAACATTTCTCTGTGACTCTGAATGTCACCAAAGAGAAAACAGTCCTATTTCATGCAGTAGAACAATCATTGTTAGTCAGTGTTTAGGCCTGTGTGTATTAGTTCAAACAGCTTTTTCAATGTGCAGCACTGAGGGGATTATGTAAAACTGAGTGTTACACTGTTTGTGGAGACAAGTTCTCATGAGTTTGCTGCTGTTTTCAAACATGCACTCAAAAACTTAGGGAGAATTTCAGGAGCTTTTCCCTGGCAATTTTCTGAGTCGAGTGTTCACACATTTTCTGCTCTAACAGGTCTTCTCTGTCTGATGGGGTGCACATGTTTTGTGGGTGTGTGTGTGGGTGTGTATGGGGGTTATCTCAGACATAACGTCATAGGCGCTGTGGTGGTCAAGTTAATATTTCATAGAGTCATCCAAGAAAAGAACTGCTGATCTTTGATTTTACTCCAGCATTTTTTAGTTCATTTTATTCCTTATTACCTTTGTTTTTGAACCACTCTCTAAATCTCTTGCGTGTGTTTGAGATGCTACGGTTGTATGTTATGGACCTTTAAATCAATACAACACAATGTATCCACAGTATCAATAAATGACTGGAAAAAATACACTGAAATTTTAGGTGATCATTTAAGATGGTGTGTTAGGGCCACTTAAAGGACAAAAAGGCAATTTTGTGAGTTTGTAAAGTGGCAAATTTGCCAATATAATTCCTGCCAGATTCATACTTTGTAGATTGTTATCACACTGCTTTTCACTACGTCATGGACCAAATTGATGGTCCTATGGGGTTATACTTCCAACTTGGACTTAGCGATAAGGAGATACTCCTGGTTATAGTCTAGAGTAATCGCATTAGTACAAGCATTTGGACACACAGCATTGCCATGTTAATCTCCACATCTCTCAAGTGTTGCAGCACATGTGCATCATCATAACATCCAGGACTTCTGACTTTAGAAACAAGTAAATATGTGAGTTTACAAAGTGGCAAATTTAGCAAAATAGTGGCAAATTATTAGAGTTGCCGCTTTATGAAATAGTAAATTAGGCCCCGTTTACACGGAGATGATTGCGGGTGAATCCGACAGAATATTTTGTCGGAAGGGCCTTTTGTTTACACGGCGACTGCGCTGCGAGGGAGTGACCCCGCAAGAACCTCAAGACTCCCTCAGGAGTGGAGCGTTTTGAAGACGATCGTGGTTACGCCCCCGTCTAAACGGCAGAAGACGCAAAAGACACAAAATACGTCACGTCGCATACTTATACACGTCACAGTCACGTGCCGAACCGGTCAAACAAAGCAAACAAACATGTCTGACGACCTCGATCCCGCAGATTTTCAAGCTGTTTTAGCAGCTCTGGTAAACACACAAGAGTCGTTTCAGCATCTGTACAGATATTTCACGGATATCTCCGACGTACGGCCATTGTTGTTGTGTTCATCCGGAGAACAGAACACAAACAAACTATTTCACGCGTGCGCTTTCTGCTATAGGCGTTTGCCGGAGTTCGACTACAGCACCACCTAGCGGCCTAGCGTCGAATTTCACCCACTATTGCGTTTCCTGAAGACGCTTGTCTAACCGCGGAGAAAACTTGAAAACGATACGCCACTTTTGCGGCACTTTTGCGTCTACAGTTTTGATCGTCTCCGTGTAAACATAGCCTTAGCCACTTCATAAACTTGCAACATGACAACTTCATAATAAAAAAAATCTTTAATAGGCCCTAATACACCACTGTAGTTATTAAATACTTATCTGATGAGAACATTTTGATCGTATAACTATACTAGGATGCATCCCTGAGGACTTCTTAATGTTGATGTTGTAAACTGGATATCCACCAACACATTTAGCTGAAAGCCTTTAGTTTACAGGGTCACTCTTGAAACTGTAACACCAGGAGCTGACAGAGACTCCTCTTATTTTGGATGGAGGGGGACATAAAAACATTGCGGCTGCTCAACCAACCAGAAACTTTCTGTCTCCAGGCCCCACCCCTCCATAGTTCCTGGATCTCTGGAAAGTAGATTTCCTGCTGCATAAACTAATCCTGATATTATACCGGGAGTCTGTGGGATGAAAAACGTAGCTGTTTGTATTTTCACATGCATTTCTCTCTGGCCTTTCTGGGAAGTTTTCATGAACTTTGTGTTCTGTGTGATGG
Organism: Thalassoma bifasciatum; assembly: GCA_008086565.1. NCBI lineage: Eukaryota > Metazoa > Chordata > Actinopteri > Labriformes > Labridae > Thalassoma > Thalassoma bifasciatum. The sequence continues at coordinate 21,345 of RPOG01001760.1, forward strand.
CAGTGAGGAGACTGTTGGATGGTGAGTTTCAGCTGCAGATCAGCTCAAAGAGAGAAAGAACAGAATCTTCTGCAAACAATGTGTTTGCAAGAAATCTGACCTCACAGAGCGAAGCTGTTGCTATGAATGTGAATGAAAAGTGAATCAGGCTTTTTCACATCGACGTCATTTCCTGCACTTTCATTTAGAGGCCAGAAGAGTAGTTACTGAGTGGATGGAGAGATTTTGTGGAGAGACCATCACAGTTTATTTTTGGTCACCCTGTTGATGAACAGTTTTAAAATGTCATGAAAAAAAAGCTGGATGACTATTCACTTTTGTTCATCCCCCGGTCTATTGGTGTTTCAAGAGGTTTTCAGTCAGAATTGAGCGTGAACAGAGCCGGAAGGTTAAATAATGTCAGAAAAGGACTTTGGCAGATTTTTTTAGACTTGTTACAAGCAATCCAGACCTAATTTTTGTCTTTTAAAAACTTGAAATAAGACATTTTTATGACCTGATCTGGTGAATGTGGCTCAAATCAAGAAAAATAAGACAATTTTTGACTACAAATAAGACATAATGACTTGCTTAGATTTCAGTTTTTACAGTGTAACGTCACCCAAAGCACAAGGACAGTCTAAAAAGTTCCAATGTAGCCCATGTTTAAGGACCTGTGACTCAGTAATCAGTACTGAGTAAATTAGGGTTTAGTGATTAACAACATCTTAACCTTTTAAGACCTGGCGTCCACATATGTGGACATTACTTTTCTGCCTCTCAGACCCATGAAACTTCATTTTTGAAAACCTAAATCTATCAGCCACATTGGGAGACACTTCCTACATCATCTTTTGGTGATACCATAACTTTACACCCATTTCAGTAAGAAAAAAAGTGTAGTAACGCACAAAAACACATATAACTAAAAACTAGTCGCTAACTATAACACCAAAAATATAACTTCCTGTACAAAGACCAAGTTTAGCTCTCATCCTTATTAGGTCTTGCTAATACCAAATAACAGGGAGAAATAAAGAATGCACTCCAGAAAAACACTTGGGTCTCAAGAGGTGAATGCTATTTAAACACAGCAATAAAAAAACAAACAAAAAAAACAATTTAGCTAACATTCATCTGATGAAGTGGTTGCAGCAGACTTGGCATAAGTAGATTCTGCTCCCGATGGCAGATGTAGGTTTAAAATTCGCTTTTTACAGTGTTGTCCTGTGAGCTCATTACATTTTTCATCTTTGTGGAAAACAATCTTAAGTACTTTGTAAACTGTACTCTTGTGTTTTTCCTGGCTAGAACAGCCAGAACAGCTGTAAACTACATAAAAAAAAAAAAAACACAGGTATTTTGATTTACGTGAATGTCAGATTCTCGAGCTGCTCCACTTCCTGCCCTCCACCTGAGCTTCATGCTCTTGTGATACAGAAATGTGAAACTAAGCTATATATCCCTAAATAAGCTAAATTAATAATAACATCAGAATCAGAATCAGAATCAACTTTATTCGCCAGGTATGCTTGAACATACAAGGAATTTGTTGTGGTATACTGTGCTCTCTTGTACAAGGTAGTGGTGAGGCATAAAAGGTAAAGTAGTAATAATAAAAATTTTGCATGAAGAGTGTTATCAACAACTATAAACACAAAAGAATAGCAAATAGACAAGACTAGTGTTTACAGGCTAAAAATACGATAATAGTGCAACAGTGAGTAGTGCAATAATGCAGATATTAAATGAGGCAGTTTAACAAGTTGCAAAGTGGGTTAAATAAACAATAAATAATAATTTAAAAAAATGTGCGTATACATATAACACATAATAGAATAACCTGAAACACAGGTCTTTCTTTGAGCTTCAGTCTGTCTGTCTATCTTCACTTTTTCTGAGTTGACTTGATCAGATCTTTGCCCGTTAAAGGAGGATTTTCTCATCATAGTGGATTAAAGTTTAGTCTCAATTTTAAGCCTTTGGTTTGGTACATTTACAATATAAAAATGGGGAAAAAAGCAACAATTATAGTTGAATTTCTAACATTAGGAACTTAAAGAACGTTTGCACACTGTCTGAAGTGCGGCATCAACAGTTCAGGCTGCAGGCCTTCACAGATTTCTTCATTTTAAATTTTAAAATGAAATATAATGAAATAACTCAATAAAATAATAAAATAGATTTATAATAGCTTAGATTAAAAATAGAATACTGCAGGATCCAACCAGTCCTGCCAAGTAGCAGGCAGATTTTCCCTGTTGTGAGTAAATTCCAGAGGGTTTTCCACTACATGATATTTGTACCAGAATAGAAACTTCATTAAAAAATAAAGATGCTGACTTTTACTCTGTTTTTGGTGCAGCTGCAGCCCCTCTCTCCTGCTCCTCTACTTGTGCTCCTTCAGGTCAGGCTGAAACACAAACCTACATTATGAGCGTGTAACACTAAATTTCACAACCTTTATTGATAATATTCCACAAAATAAAGCTGGTGGTTTTTTTTATGTGGTTTGTGGAGCCTCCATACTCTGTTAGTGATAATTTTAGTATATGCAGGCTCTGCATCTTGTGAGTTTCTTCTTTGTCAGTTATTCCTCTATAATTAGTCCCCCCCCATTTGTATCCCTGTAACCCTTAAATACGGATATGGAAAAAAAGGTAGTTTTCAGTGTTTTTAGGACCTTATGATGGAGCTACCAGCTGAGGGTTTAGCTGTTTTCAACGGCCAGAAAGAGGCGAGGCATGCATCTTCCCTCTAGATGATGCAGCCTACACTGACCTAAGTGCATTCTGCTCCATTCAGCATCTAACGCTGTAACAGACATACAAATACTCATGATCACAGGTAAAAATGATTGAAACTCAGTATGTTTTGAGTTAATTTGATGGAAATATTTCTGACCTGAGCCCAGTATTTTAGTAAAACTTCCATGGTGGGTCTGTTTTCTTTCAGTTGGTGCATTTTCTTTGGATCTGCACAGTACAGTTTCAGTATTTCTTTTCACTGACCCAAAATTTCTAGACTTAAGCAGTTTGTTATGAAAATGTCAGCCTGTACAGTAAGTTATACACCGATCAGGCATTTCATTAAGGCCACCTTCCTAACATAATGTTGGTCCCCCATTGCTGTCAGGACAGTCCTGACTCATCGAGGCATTTACTCCACAGGACCCCTGAAGGTGAGCTGTGGTATCTGTCACCAAGATTTTAGCAGCAGATTCTTTCTGCTCCTCATTGTGTGAGTTGCAAGGTGAAGCCTCTATGGGGTGCTGATTGTAAAGTTGCACACACTACAACTAACAACAACATTTCTCCGCATTACATGAAGATTTAGAGAAATATTTGTGAAATATATTTGTTGATTAATATAGCTAAATGTTGAATGTTTTATTTAAATATTATATGTTATATATGAATGCTCTGATTTTAAATATTCAGCTAACTTTGGAAACATTTAGTTTACACTCTAAATATTTATCAAAAATTTTTAAATCTTGGGCAAAGATTTCTAAATATTTGCTAAGATTTCGCAATATGAAGTTGAGATATCTAAATCTTTGGGTACAATTTCTAAATATTAAGCTAAAAGGCAAATTCAAACTCCCACCCACAAGAAGTACCAAAATAAAAGTTTGATGAAGTGATTCAGCCAAGTAGGTAATTGCACCTCAAGATCTAGAAATCTTGACTTAATATTTAGAAATCTAAGCTAAATATTCTAAATGTGAACTAAATGTTTAGAAACATAGCTAATTTAGAATCAGGACATTTATTTATAACATTTATTTATAACCCCTGACATTTAGATAAAACACTTAACATTCATATACAGCTATGTTCAGAATAATAGCAGTCCAACATGACTAACCAGATAAATCACTGTTTTTGGTATAAAACATAATAATAAATGGAAAATAATTTACCAGCAGGTGTAGTAAAGTCAGAGGAACCAACAGACCCAACTTTGATGATATGAATACTCCTGTGTCTGTGTAATTGACTAATTAAGTAAAAGGGGCATGTTCAAAAAAATAGCAGTGTGGAGTTCAATCAGTGAGATCATTCATTATGTGAAAGAAACAGGTGTCAATCAGGTGGCCCTTATTTAAGGATGAAGCCAGCACATGTTGTGCATGCAATTCTCTGTGAAAACTGATGAAAGATGGGTCGTGCCAAACATTGTTCAGAAGAAAAGCTTGCTTTGATTAAAAAGTTGATTGGAGAGGGGAAAACGTATAAAAAAGTGCAGGAAATTATCGACTGCTCAGCTAAAATGATCTCCAATGCTTTAAAATGGAAAGACAAACCAGAGAGACGTGGAAGAAAACGAAAGACTACCATTCGAATGGACCGAAGGATAGTCAGCCAAGGGTCTGCTCCAGGGAGATCAGAGACTGAAGGTACCTGTGAGTGCTGTGACAATTAGAAGACGCTTATGTGAGGCTAATCTAGCCCCCGCAAAGTCCCACTGTTGCAAAAAAGACATGTGCTGAAGAGGATTGCATTTGCCAAACATCATGTCGACTGGCCTCTAGAGAAATGGAGAAACATTTTGTGGAATGATGAAAGTAAGATTGTTCTTTTTGGATCCAAGGGCCGCAGACAGTTTGTCAGACGACCCCAAACACTGATTACAAGCCAGAGCACACTCTGAAGACCGTGAAGCATGGTGGTGCAAGCATCATGATATGGGGCTGTTTCTCTTACCATGGCGTCGGGCCTTTATATCGCATACCAGGGATCATGGATCAATTTGGATACATCACAATACTTGAGGAGGTCATGCTGCCTTATGCCGAATGGGAAATGCCCCTGAAATGGGTGTTTCAACAGGACAATGACCCCAAACATACCAGCAAGCGAGCCAAATCTTGGTTCCAGACCAACAAAATTGAGGTTATGGATTGGCTGGCCCAATCCCCGGACCTTAATCCAATTGAGCACTTGTGGTGTGACATAAAATTTGCTGTTTCTGAGGCAAAACCCAAAAATGCAGAGGAATTGTGGAAGGTTGTCCAATCTTCCTGGGCTGGCATACCTGTTCAGAGGTGCCAGAGGTTGGTTGACTCCATGCAGCACAGATGTGTAGCAGTTATCAAAAACAGGGGTTATTCAACAAAATATTAGTTAACTAATTGTCAGGATTGCTAAATGTTAATATTTTTTCAGTTTATTTAGTAAATATTTGAGTTTGTAATGAGAAATGCCGACGCTGCTATTTTTTTGAACACAGAAATATCACCTTTTCCTTCATATTCTGTAAAGTAATTAAATATTGATACTTTTTTCTTCATGATTTGTTGTGCAATACCATGTGCAGCGTTCTTAATGAAAGAAAATAAAAAATATTATAAGGATTTTGAGCTTTATTCACTTTTTTAAAAACACTGCTATTATTTTGAACATAGCTGTATAATATTTGGCAAATATATTTCACAAATATTTCTCTAAATCTGCATAAAAAGTGATGTTTTAGGGCTAAATGTGGAGAAATATTGTTGTCATTTGTAATGTGTGCAACTAGACAACTATTCAGCACATCCAATAGATGCTCACTGAGATCACGGGTATTTGATGAACAAGTCAAACAGATCAAACTTGTTGCTGTGGTCCCAAAACTAGTCTTGAACTGTTTTTACTTAGTGGCAGGGCGTATTATCCTGCTGAAATAGGCCATCTTGGAATACCTGGACATCAGGGTTGTACATGGTCTGCAACAGTGCTCAGGTGGATGGTTTGTGTTGAAATGAGATCAACATGGATGGCTGAGCCCATGTGTTCCCAGCAGAATATTGCTTTAAGTATCCCTGCCTCCCCCGGCTCGCCTTCTTCCCTGAGTGCGTCACACTGTCACTAAGGAAAGCGACACTCATGCAACCAGCCATCCACATGATGTAAAATGATTTGTCAGACCACTTCACCTTTCCTTGGCGCTTACGTCATGGACAAAGCTAAGCAGAGACACCCTGACCGGTCTGCAGCTGCAAACATTCATCAGTGTGTGTTCCTACACATTTCTATCAGAACCAGCTTGTCAAAGAAGTATCTTAAGGAATCTGTGCTACAGTGGCTCATCTGTTGGATCAGACCACACAGGCCAGTCGTTGCCCCCCATCTGCACCAATGAGCCTTGGGCATCAATGAGCCTGTCACTGATTTATGACTGTTCTGTCCTTGGACCATTTTTCCTGCTTCTGACTCATCAATTTCGAGGACTATATATTTTTTTGCCTAATTTATCTGAGGTACCATGATGAAGCTATAATCAGATCCACTTCACCTGTCAGTGATTGTGACTTTACGCCTGATAGTGTAAGAATATGCTCCACATCTGCTCTTCATGAGAAGTGACTTTTAGGTGTGAGTCAGTCTTATTTGAATCTGAATCCATCCACCTTTACATTATCCATAACACTTTTACACTCTAGGGTGGTGGAGATGAATCAAATGATCGATTAAATAGACTGATCTCATAAAGAGATCTTTACGGGACTCATGCTGCAGCACTCACACCCTGAGTGTGAAAGCAGCCGTGTGTTTGTGCTGGACTTTATTGACTGGCTCTGAAACTCTGGATGATAATGGACGACATAATGCAGAGAGAGAGCTGCTGTGGTTCAGAGCTAGCTCACATTTAAAGCCTGACACCTTCACAGAAAGCAGAGTTGCTGAGAGGACCCTATAAGAAACAGCTCTGTAATGTGAGGCTGGAGTAGCAGAACTCAGCTCGGGTTCATCTTTCTGAAGGGATCAGGGGGAAACAGAGACAGGATGAAGTTCATAACAATATTTCATAGAAGACCAAAGACACTGGTTGTAATTCTTAATTAAACTGGAGCCGTAACTCGAAGTGTTTTAGAATTAGACTTTTAGGGTTTCTCCGCCCAGTGCTCAGTGCATCAATGTTAAACAGCATGCTGCATTAACACAAGTCAAAACTAATGTTGGCTCTGGGAGCTAAAAGATTAAACCACCGGGATGAGGAAGTCTTAATCCCTTAATTTTCTGCAGAGGTTTGTATAACTTTTGATGTTTAATATTTTCACATTTAAGTGGCTTGCTGCCCTGCAGAACAAGTCTGAAAGCCCATGCTCCTGTTTACTCTTACATCTGCCATTAACTGTATAAGGTCCTTGCTTGGTCGAGGGGAGGGTTGTCCTATTGATTGATTTGAGGAAAATGCTTGATTTTAAAACATTAAACGTCCCCTTGTCCCTATCACTTTGAGCAACAAATATCTTGTGTTTTTGGTGTAATTGAATTGAATTGAATATATAGATTGAATAAGATCTGAAAATCATTGTCTTCTGTTTTTTATTAACGTTTTACAAAACATCCCAACCTCATTGGAACTGAGCTTGAACAATTTAATTCATATTCAGATAGGACTGCATCCAGTTTTTTTGTGTGTGTGTGTGTGTGTGTGTGTGTGCAACACAGTGTGTGATTGATCATAGATTCAGTGACTTGGTGTGTTTGACCTTCAGACACACAGCAATCTATCACACCCACCGAGGGAATCATTACACACACACACACACACACACGCACACACACACACACCTGGGTACACTGTATTTCTGTGTGGGTGTGAAAAAAAATTGCATTCTTCATTGAACGTATGTAGTGTGATTATTATGTTGTCAACTCTGTCTTGAATGATAAAAGATATTTGATAATTACTCCTGCTACATTAAAATAGAGACACAAATCAGGAATTAAATTTACTTGAGTCTTTAGGAACTCTGTGAGGACCATCTGTTTGACTATTGACGTTGATTGCAGGAATGCTTTTGGATGGAATCAATACTGTTTTCCTGACATACACTCAGTTTCCCATGAGCACTTTCACCCACTGTCATAACGTTGTGACGCTTACCAAGACATGTTCATGCTCAAACAAATAAATGGAGGAGGATCCAAGACTACTTCACCTAGGATGAAAAGTTACAAAGTACTAATTAGTAGTTACATAGAGCTATTGTGTAAACGTGAGAACAACTTAACATCTTAACAACAGATTGCAGACTATCCCTTTACTGTTAATCACAGCCTGATGCTTTTAGATGTCACAAACCTCACAAAGCAGAGCTAACGTAACCTGGCTCTTCATTTTAAGATTTGAGGTTGAGATTCTTTGCTATTCACACGTAACGCAGCATCTCAACCGTATCAGAATTGGGGTTGTAAAACAATATGCGCGACAGTCACACCGTGTGACCCAAGGTGAAACAGTGAGAAAAGTTGCTGGTGTGTTTTAGCTTCACTCTGCTTCATTTGTTTTGAGAGAAAGTTGAAAAGCAGAGGCTCCTCTGGGTGAGGAAGGTGGAGCTGGTGGTGGAGGTGAGAAATGTGAGGGAGGTGAGGCATGTGATGCAGGGAACTGAGGGGATGCAGTTAATGAAGGTGAAAGGTGTGTGTGGCAGGCAGGTGATGTAGGTGAGAAGTGTGATGCGAGGGATTCAGGTAATATAACTGTTGGCTGCTGAGCTGTTGTTAAGGTGTGTGCATGTTTCCTCATCATACTGTAAATCCCTCCAAAAAAGGGAACTTTCTAACCTCCTCCAGTAAAGACTGGTTTGTTGGGAGAAGAAGAAAAGGAACACTTATTCATTATTCATTCCCCCCTCAGGTAACTCACCTGCTGTTATCGGCTGTTTTCTCCACACCACCTGCTAAATTTATACACATGCATGAAATGTGTCAGATGGCACAGAAACACCTTGCTGGGAATGAATTGTGAGAGAGTGGTGGTTCAACCCCTGAAGTGTCTCACAGTGGATAACGACGTTCAGGTGGGACTTTGATGCATGGGTTAGTGCTGCAAAAAGTTCAAAGAACACAAGCAGAAATCACAACAAGAGAAACTTGTTACAGTTGAAAACATACACAAAAGATTTGTCTTTTTTATGTAAAATAAAGTAAAGAAATAATAAATGGAACTTAATGCAGCCTCTCAAATCTTCAGCACTTGCTGATTTCATGCTCATTCACATAACTGATTCTGTGACTATGAGGGCTGGGACTGAAATGCAAACCTTCTCCCGAAGAATGAACAGAATTCATTTTCCCACCATATAATCTAAGCTATAATCTGGTTTTCCTCAGTACAAGACATCCTGAAAAATGCACAATCCACAGTGCCATCTGTTACGCAAGTGTGCTCAGCCACATTCACCTGACAAGCACAGAAAAATGTCAGTTTACAAGATTTCAAAATGACTAAAATAATGCCCTAATTATGCCTGAATAATGGCAACGACGTGATAAACTGTGCTTGTTTAGTTTCTTGTATAAGGATGTCATCCTTATGTAAAAGAACTTGTCAATTTTTTGTTACAATTTTTTTAACTGTGTACAATTACTCATTTTTGCCTTTCAGGCCGGAATAAGACATTTTCTGGACCTCTCAGGTGAATGTGGCTCATATTTAAGTCCCTGCAAAGACCTTCAAGTGACCTTGAAAAAGTCAGAGTTCTACATATGTGCATTTCATAACACCGTGCCAGCCAAGAAAGTTTAGCAATGAGAAGAGAGATCTTTTTCTTGCAGAAAAAAGGATTTCATGGATTTATTTTACAGTTATGTTGGACACTGGACTGGGCTGTCAAAAAGAGGAACAATGTCAGAGCAGAGGAAATCTAAACAGGAGAGTGATAGAGCACGAGCTAAAGGCTAAAACATGGGTTAAGCTGTTTGTGATACCATTCACTCCAACCCAAATGCAGCAGTTATTGTGCAGTGATCTGTTCAAACCTGAGAGTCTATCAATAAAATGAAGAGCCAGGTTACATTTGCTCTGCTTGGTAGATGAGCACTGGTAGGACATAACCAGGATTCACTAATGTTATATGTTATGGACATGTCTCAGAGCACTGGGCTGTGAGTAACACTAAACAGAAAGTCTGTTCACCTTCTGATCTCTAAAGTATGCTACAAACAACTTAACGCTGAGTTTACAAAGTTCAAGTGTGGTCATGTTTCAAAGATAGACTGGGTATATTGACAGTCACTATGACATCACCAACCTGTTCCTGATATAGAAATGAATCATTGGTAGGGGCCACTTTGAAATTAATGACTCAGAAACCAAGCTTTGAGCCTGCTAACAACCAACTACAGGGCGCCAGATTGGACAAATTCACAATCTTGAAATTTTCTTTACCACATGGTTAGAAAAAGCTCAACCGGCGTACAGCGTGTGCCCATGGAGAAATGAGCTATTGAGACCCAAGCTGTTTTTTGAAGTAGACTGTAAAGGTCTGCTTCAGTTAATTTTTTTTTTCTGTGGCTTTGTGTGTATGTGGTTTCTGGTCTTAGTGCAGCCGGCCTCAAGCAGACACTTGATGAGCTGCAACTTTCTCACTGCTTGGTTTCAAGTAGCTCTATATAACTACAATTAAATACATTACTTTGTCGCTTTGCATCCAGGGTAAAGTCATCTTGGATCAAAGAAAAGTGAGAAAAGATGATCTGCTCTCCATTTGCTCCAAAACAGATACACGCCTTGGTAAGAGACATCTTTATGACAGTGGGTGATGGTGCTCATGGGAAACAGAGTCTTTATTCCAGGAAAAACTACAGACTCTTTGTAGTCTTCACAATTCTTTTCAGTGTAATGAGACAGTATTTGCCAAAAACAAGACATAAAAACGTGCTTAGATTTCAGAATTTTACAGTATGTGTGTGTGTGTGTGGGGTATATCTTTGAAGTGCATGTCAAAAAATAAATCAAAGCGCAGTGAGAATATTCGATAACTTTACCCTGGACAGATGCCACATTGGTGAAAATCCCTCTACATTTCTGTGTTGGCCTTTTGGGCTTTAACGTAACTTGGAATTACTCATTGTTAAGTATTTGAACTTTTAGAGCAGATGGGCAGACTAGTAACTTTACTTCTTCTTTGGTGAAAATTTCACTCATGTGTTTCACTTCCCAGTAGTTTAGTTCAGGAGAGGCCAGACTTTTCAACACTCTTACCAGGAGAGGACCTTTGTGCCAAATCTACCTGACGGGTGTAAGATCCACAGCCAGACACATCCTGTGTTAAGGTGTTTTCTCCTGTGTTTGTTTTAGATTACCCTAACAGATTTTTTCTTTCTGGTCGTATGTTTTTCTTGTCTTTTCAGCACTCTGTGGATGCTGTGAACGCTGGCGTGAGTCCCATTGGTGACACATCCTATAACTCAAGTCACTGGGACCTTGGAAGCTCCTTCTTTTTCGCTGGGACGGTCATCACAACTATAGGTAGTGATATTATACGTGATCATTTGGTTTTTATCCTGTTCATGTTCAAAATCAGTCTCNAACTAACAACAACATTTCTCCGCATTACATGAAGATTTAGAGAAATATTTGTGAAATATATTTGTTGATTAATATAGCTAAATGTTGAATGTTTTATTTAAATATTATATGTTATATATGAATGCTCTGATTTTAAATATTCAGCTAACTTTGGAAACATTTAGTTTACACTCTAAATATTTATCAAAAATTTTTAAATCTTGGGCAAAGATTTCTAAATATTTGCTAAGATTTCGCAATATGAAGTTGAGATATCTAAATCTTTGGGTACAATTTCTAAATATTAAGCTAATAGGCAAATTCAAACTCCCACCCACAAGAAGTACCAAAATAAAAGTTTGATGAAGTGATTCAGCCAAGTAGGTAATTGCACCTCAAGATCTAGAAATCTTGACTTAATATTTAGAAATCTAAGCAAAATATTCTAAATGTGAACTAAATGTTTAGAAACATAGCTAATTTAGAATCAGGACATTTATTTATAACATTTATTTATAACCTCTGACATTTACATAAAACACTTAACATTCATATATAATATTTGGCAAATATATTTCACAAATATTTCTCTAAATCTGCATAAAAAGTGATGTTTTAGGGCTAAATGTGGAGAAATGTTGTTGTCATTTGTAATGTGTGCAACTTGACAATCCGCACCTCATAAGGCTTAACTTATTTATTCAGCACATCCAATAGATGCTCACTGAGATCGCGGGTATTTGATGAACAAGTCAAACAGATCAAACTTGTTGCTGTGGTCCCAAAACTAGTCTTGAACTGTTTTTACTTAGTGGCAGGGCGTATTATCCTGCTGAAATAGGCCATCTTGGAATACCTGGATATCAGGGTTGTACATGGTCTGCAACAGTGCTCAGGTGGATGGTTTGTGTTGAAATGAGATCAACATGGATGGCTGAGCCCATGTGTTCCCAGCAGAATATTGCTTTAAGTATCACTGCCTCCCCCGGCTCGCCTTCTTCCCTGAGTGCGTCACACTGTCACTAAGGAAAGCGACACTCATGCAAACAGCCATCCACATGATGTAAAATGATTTGTCAGACCACTTCACCTTTCCTTGGCGCTTACGTCATGGACAAAGCTAAGCAGAGACACCCTGACCGGTCTGCAGCTGCAAACATTCATCAGTGTGTGTTCCTACACATTTCTATCAGAACCAGCTTGTCAAAGAAGTATCTTAAGGAATCTGTGCTACAGTGGCTCATCTGTTGGATCAGACCACACAGGCCAGTCGTTGCCCCCCATCTGCACCAATGAGCCTTGGGCATCAATGAGCCTGTCACTGATTTATGACTGTTCCGTCCTTGGACCATTTTTCCTGCTTCTGACTCATCAATTTTGAGGACTATATGTTCATTTTTTTGCCTAATTTATCTGAGGTACCATGATGAAGCTATAATCAGATCCACTTCACCTGTCAGTGATTGTGACTTTACGCCTGATGTTGTAAGAATAAACTCCACATCTGCTCTTCATGAAAATTGACTTTTAGGTGTGAGTCAGTCTTGTTTGAATCTAAATCCATCCACCTTTACATTATCCATAACACTTTTACACTCTAGGGTGGTGGAGATGAATCAAATGATCGATTAAATAGACTGATCTCATAAAGAGATCTTTACGGGACTCATGCTGCAGCACTCACACCCTGAGTGTGAAAGCAGCCGTGTGTTTGTGCTGGACTTTATTGACTCGCTCTGAAACTCTGGATGATAATGGACGACATAATGCAGAGAGAGAGCTGCTGTGGTTCAGAGCTAGCTCACAATTAAAGCCTGACACCTTCACAGAAAGCAGAGCTGCTGAGAGGACCCTGTAAGAAACAGCTCTGTAATGTGAAGCTGGAGTAGCAGAACTCAGCTCGGGTTCATCTTTCTGAAGGGATCAGGGGGAAACAGAGACAGGATGAAGTTCATAACAATATTTCATAGAAGACCAAAGACACTGGTTGTAATTCTTCATTAAACTGGAGCCGTAACTCGAAGTGTTTTAGAATTAGACTTTTAGGGTTTCTCCGCCCAGTGCTCAGTGCATCAATGTTAAACAGCATGCTGCATTAACACAAGTCAAAACTAATGTTGGCTCTGGGAGCTAAAAGATTAAACCACCGGGATGAGGAAGTCTTAATCCCTTAATTTTCTGCAGAGGTTTGTATAACTTTTGATGTTTAATATTTTCACATTTAAGTGGCTTGCTGCCCTGCAGAACAAGTCTGAAAGTCCATGCTCCTGTTTACTCTTACATCTGCCATTAACTGTATAAGGTCCTTGCTTGGTCGAGGGGAGGGTGGTCCTATTGATTGATTTGAGGAAAATGCTTGATTTTAAAACATTAAACGTGCCCTTGTCCCTATCACTTTGAGCAACAAATATCTTGTGTTTTTGGTGTAATTGAATTGAATTGAATATAGATTGAATAAGATTTGAAAATCATTGTCTTCTGTTTTTTATTAACGTTTTACAAAACATCCCAACCTCATTGGAACTGAGCTTGAACAATTTAATTCATATTCAGATAGGACTGCATCCAGTTTTGTGTGTGTGTGGTGTGTGTGTGCAACACAGTGTGTGATTGATCATAGATTCAGTGACTTGGTGTGTTTGACCTTCAGACACACAGCAATCTATCACACCCACCGAGGGAATCATTACACACACACACACACACACGCACACACACACACACACACACACACACACACACACCTGGGTACACTGTATTTCTGTGTGGGTGTGAAAAAAAATTGCATTCTTCATTGAACGTATGTAGTTTGTTTATTATGTTGTCAACTCTGTCTTGAATGATAAAAGACATTTGTTAATTACTCCTGCTACACTAAAATAGAGACACAAATCAGGAATTAAATTTACTTGAGTCTTTAGGAACTCTGTGAGGACCATTTATTTGACTATTGATGTTGATTGCAGGAATGCTTTTGGATGGAATCAATACTCTTTTCCTGATATACACTCACTTTCCCATGAGCACTTTCACCCACTGTCATAAAGTTGTGACGCTTACCAAGACATGTTCATGCTCAAACAAATAAATGGAGAAGGATCCAAGACTACTTCACCTAGGATGAAAAGTTACAAAGTACTAATTAGTAGTTACATAGAGCTATTGTGTAAACGTGACAACAACTTAACATTGTTAACTCAGATTGCAGACTATCCCTTTACTGTTAATCACAGCCTGATGCTTTTAGATGTCACAAACCTCACAAAGCAGAGCTAACGTAACCTGGCTCTTCATTTTGGGATTTGAGGTTGAGATTCTTTGCTATTCACACGTAACGCAGCATCTCAACCGTATCAGAATTGGGGTTGTAAAACAATATGCGCGACAGTCACACCGTGTGACTCAAGGTGAAACAGTGAGAAAAGTTGCTGGTGTGTTTTAGCTTCACTCTGCTTCATTTGTTTTGAGAGAAAGTTGAAAAGCAGAGGCTCCTCTGGGTGAGGAAGGTGGAGCTGGTGGTGGAGGTGAGAAATGTGAGGGAGGTGAGGCATGTGATGCAGGGAACTGAGGGGATGCAGTTAATGAAGGTGAAAGGTATGTGTGGCAGGCAGGTGATGCAGGTGAGAAGTGTGATGCGAGGGATTCAGGTAATGTAACTGTTGGCTGCTGAGCTGTTGTTAAGGTGTGTGCATGTTTCCTCATCATACTGTAAATCCCTCCAAAAAAGGGAACTTTCTAACCTCCTCCAGTAAAGACTGGTTTGTTGGGGAAGAAGAAAAGGAACACTTATTCATTATTCATTCCCCCCTCAGGTAACTCACCTGCTGTTATCGGCTGTTTTCTCCACACCACCTGCTAAATTTATACACATGCATGAAATGTGTCAGATGGCACAGAAACACCTTGCTGGGAATGAATTGTGAGAGAGTGGTGGTTCAACCCCTGAAGTGTCTCACAGTGGATAACGACGTTCAGGTGGGACTTTGATGCATGGATTAGTGCTGCAAAAAGTTCAAAGAACACAAGCAGAAATCACAACAAGAGAAACTTGTTACAGTTGAAAACATACACAAAAGATTTGTCTTTTTTATGTAAAATAAAGTAAAGAAATGATAAATGGAACTTAATGCAGCCTCTCAAATCTTCAGCACTTGCTGATTTCATGCTCATTCACATAACTGATTCTGTGACTATGAGGGCTGGGACTGAAATGCAAACCTTCTCCCGAAGAATGAACAGAATTAATTTTCCCACGATATAATCTAAGCTATAATCTGGTTTTCCTCAGTACAAGACGTCCTGAAAAATGCACAATCCACAGTGCCATCTGTTACCCAAGTGTGCTCAGCCACATTCACCTGACAAGCACAGAAAAATGTCAGTTTTCAAGATTTCAAAATGACTAAAATAATGCCCTAATTACGCCTGAATAATGGCAACGACGTGATAAAATGTGCTTGTTTAGTTTCTTGTATTAGGATGTCATCCTTATGTAAAAGAACTTGTCAATTTTTTGTCACTATTTTTTTTTACTCTGTACAATTACTCATTTTTGCCTTTCAGGCCGGAATAAGACTTTTTCTGGACCTCTCAGGTGAATGTGGCTCATATCAAAGTCCCTGCAAAGACTTTCAAGTGACCTTGAAAAAGTCAGAGTTCTACATATGTGCATTTCATAACCAGCAATAACCAGCCAGCCAAGAAAATTTAGCAATGAGAAGAGAGATCTTTTTCTTGCAGAAAAAAAGGATTTCATGGATTTATTTTACAGTTATGTTGGACACTGGACTGGGCCGTCAAAAAGAGGAACAATGTCAGAGCAGAGGAAATCTAAACAGGAGAGTGATAGAGCACGAGCTAAAGGCTAAAACACGGGTTAAGCTGTTTGTGATACCATTCACTCCAACCCACATGCAGCAGTTATTGTGCAGTGATCTGTTCAAACCTGAGAGTCTATCAATAAAATGAAGAGCCAGGTTACATTTGCTCTGCTTTGTAGATGAGCACTGGTAGGACATAACCAGGATTCACTAATGTTATATGTTATGGACATGTCTCAGAGCACTGGGCTGTGAGTAACACTAAACAGAAAGTCTGTTCACCTTCTGATCTCTACAGTATGCTACAAACAACTTAACGCTGAGTTTACAAAGTTCAAGTGTGGTCATGTTTCAAAGATAGACTGGGTATATTGACAGTCACTATGACATCACCAACCTGTTCCTGATATAGAAATGAATCATTGGTAGGGGCCACTTTGAAATTAATGACTCAGAAACCCAGCTTTGAGCCTCCTAACAACCAACTACAGGGCGCCAGATTGGACAAATTCACAATCTTGAAATTTTCTTTACCACATGGTTAGAAAAAGCTCAACCGGCGTACAGCATGGAGAAACGAGCTATTTAGACCCAAGCTGTTATTTGAAGTAGACTGTAAAGGTCTGCTTCAGTTAATTTTTTTTTTCTGTGGCTTTGTGTGTATGTGGTTTCTGGTCTTAGTGCAGCCGGCCTCAAGCAGACACTTGATGAGCTGCAACTTTCTCACTGCTTGGTTTCAAGTAGCTCTACATAACTACAATTAAATACATTACTTTGTCGCTTTGCATCCAGGGTAAAGTCATCTTGGATCAAAGAAAAGTGAGAAAAGATGATCTGCTCTCCATTTGCTCCAAAACAGATACACGCCTTGATAAGAGACATCTTTATGACACTGGGTGATGGTGCTCATGGGAAACAGAGTCTTTATCCCAGGAAAAACTACAGACTCTGTGTAGTCTTCACAATTCTTTTCAGTGTAATGAGACAGTATTTGCCAAAAACAAGACATAAAAACGTGCTTAGATTTCAGAATTTTACAGTATGTGTGTGTGTGTGTGGGGTATATCTTTGAAGTGCATGTCAAAAAATAAATCAAAGCGCAGTGAGAATATTCGATAACTTTACCCTGGACAGATGCCACATTGGTGAAAATCCCTCTACATTTCTGTGTTGGCCTTTTGGGCTTTAACGTAACTTGGAATTACTCATTGTTATGTATTTGAACTTTTAGAGCAGATGGGCAGACTAGTAACTTTACTTCTTCTTTGGTGAAAATTTCACTCATGTGTTTCACTTCCCAGTAGTTTAGTTCAGGAGAGGCCAGACTTTTCAACACTCTTACCAGGAGAGGACCTTTGTGCCAAATCTACCTGACGGGGTGTAAGATCCACAGCCAGACACATCCTGTGTTAAGGTGTTTTCTCCTGTGTTTGTTTTAGATTACCCTAACAGATTTTTTCTTTCTGGTCGTATGTTTTTCTTGTCTTTTCAGCACTCTGTGGATGCTGTGAACGCTGGCGTGAGTCCCATTGGTGACACATCCTATAACTCAAGTCACTGGGACCTTGGAAGCTCCTTCTTTTTCGCTGGGACGGTCATCACAACTATAGGTAGTGATATTATACGTGATCATTTGGTTTTTATCCTGTTCATGTTCAAAATCAGTCTCCTCTTTTACCCATTTAATCAATATATCATTATTATTCATACAACGCCTAGTTATCTCAGGACACACTCCACAAAGAGCAGAACTGAAAGGTACCTTTATATGTGTCGTATACAGAGAGCTCACATTAATCAGTCATGAGTAAGCACTTAACATATGACAAGTAACCAACAACAAGGCAAGATAAACTTCACCAAATAGACAGAAACAGACTCATGTAGAACAGACATCTGTTGAGACCGTGTGGGCTGAGAAAGAGAGAGGGATGGAGAGAGGGAGAGATAAACAAACACTTTAACACTGACACAACAGATGAAACAGACCTCAGCCTGAAAAACAAATAGGAATAGTAAAAATATGTGTATTTCAGCAGCATGGCAATGATAATACAAGTATGACTAGTAAAAACAATAGCTACTGTTTAGGTCAACCAATCAAGTGTTAACATTGAGCAATGATTATTACAGTAAGACTGGTCTTAATAGTCGTAGCAGCTGTCAGGTCCTCATCAGCAGGTTGTCTACAGCAATGATCTAGAGGAACATACGAGACAAGAAAGCTCAGGGAGTCCCAGAAAGATCTATGATCAGTAAAATTAATGGGACATAAAGGTTTAAAATTAGTGACAGAGATACAGGAAAGAGAGAAATAGGAGCTCTGTGTTTCAATTCTCAGCAGTCCAAGCTTATAGCATCATAGCAAAGAGGTGGTAAGCTTTAGCAAAAAAGCAAGTTTGACGTCTACTCATTCAGTAGAGACGTGTCCACCTACTGCACCCTGACCTGGTAGATGATTCCAAAGAAGAGGAGCCTGACAACAGAAGGCTCCACCTCCCATACTACTTTAAGAAACGGGTACATTGAGCAGGCCAGGAGTCCTTGTTGATGTATTAGGACAGCCTGATAAAATCAGATTACAGTCAATGAAACATAAGCATGGTCTAGTCCTTCTGCATTGCAATCAGACAAAACAAATGTGGTTTTTCTGATATTGCAAAGATAAAAAGAGTCTGTCCCTGAAATTTGTTGGGTCTTGGAGTCAAAGGACAAATCCTAATCCAACAGAACTCCTAAACTCCTAGAAGTAGAGCTGGATGTCAGACTGATGCTTTCCAAGGTTTTTATCTTGTTAGAAAACTGTCTCTGAGGCGTTTGGGTCCAAGAACACTAACTTTTTCCTAGTTTAGCAATAAGAAATTTCAGATTTCCAAGACCAAGATTTGGTCCGAGCACTGAGCAGTGTGGAACTTCACAAGCAATCCTAGTGTGCATATAGGGTTTTATTGTTAATGTTGGATCAGTCCAACAGATATGACTCAAACCAAGCTCAAGTGGTTCCTGTAATGCTAAGTAATTGTTATAATCCTTGCAGGAGGCTTGGGAACAGTATATATCATTACGACGTTGTACAGTACATACATTGCTTTATCTCCCCATTCTTACTTCCTCCTTTCACCCTCCTCCTCTGCCTCCTCCTTCTCCTTCACCTCCTCAGGTTATGGAAACATCGCCCCCAGCACACAGGGGGGAAAGATCTTCTGCATTCTGTACGCCATATTTGGAATTCCTCTGTTTGGCTTCCTGTTGGCCGGCGTTGGAGATCAGCTGGGAACCATTTTCGTAAAGAGCATCGCCAAGGTGGAAAAAATGTTTAGGGTGAGGATGCTTTAACATATTGATATTCAACACATTATTACTAGTGTTTCTTTGTCAATCAGTGATATTTTCATGGCTGATACCAATTATTCTGAGGCTGGTAAGGTGACAACAATTTTTGAAATGATATGAATTTTATTGTGTATAATTAAAATAAATTTGATGACTTTAAAACTTGAAAGAATTTAGGAAAAAATATGCAATAATCGCTATTCTCACTATATCAATATTCTGTTCTTATGGTAACAAACTGATTTTATTTTTAGCATCAGCAAACTGACTCTTAACTTAATTGCTCTTCAGTTATTTTATTTTGGTTTGTCAAAATATAAAGCACATTTTTTACAAAGTACTTACAAGCCTTACAATCCTTTGGTCGTGTCAGTCATGTCAGTGAATAACACACAGTCACACGTCAAATCAGGCATGTAAACAACAATAAATAAGAGCTCACTTTTTTAAAACACTTACCACCGAATGACAGACTTGTGTTAGTCGTCATCCATTGATGCAGTTATTATACTCAGAACGCTCACTCGGCTAATACAAAGAAATTTAGGGTGAAATGCTTGTTGAATCAGTACCACAACCCTAGTTCCCAATGTAAAGTTTTGTTTGTGGGAAAAATGAAACCTGTTTTCTCTACTCACATTTAAATTAACTGGTACTTGCCAAGATTTAAATTAGTAGACTCAGACATGTTGGATTTTAAACCTTGTTCAAAAAGTGTTGTCAAAAAGTCAAATTGAGAACCGACATGTATTGTCTCAGTTAGTTGGGGGATCTTGAAATTCAGTAAAAAAAAAAAAAAAAAAAAAAAAAAAAAAAAAAAAAAAAAAAAAAAAAAAAAAAAAAAAAAAAAAAAAAAAAAAAAAAAAAAAAAAAAAAAAAAAAAAAAAAAAAAAAAAAAAAAAAATTACATGAAGAAAAGCTTGTTCTCCAACCAAGGGTCTCATAAAAATAATTTTTTTTTGCTAGATTCAGTAACGCTTACAATTTACTTGATTCAAGAATAAAACATAAAAACACATTTTAACTTCTTAATTAGCTCATAATAGTACAAACACAAGTTTGAACAATGTGGGGGAGACACCATACAAACCATACAAACCAAACAACAGCTCTTATTTTTTGTGTAAAAAAATAACAAAAGAATGTATTTCTAACACAAACACACTCACTTTAAAACAGCAAAAAACAAACAAACAAACAAACAAAAAAACAAGTATACCATAATTCTTTAATACTGAGTGTATCTATCTGAATAAGTGTAATTTTCTGAGCCAACTAAACTTAAGAAGAAGTGACAAAGAATGGTTTGGTTATCATAATTTATAACTTATTGTTCCTTAGGAAGTTTATTCTCAAGTATTTAAAAAAAAAAAGCCTTTTTTAAACGTTAACACTTGGAAATACTTTTCAAGGATCACTCATATTTTAAAACCTTAAGTTAAAATTATTGTAAAGTGGAATTAGGTTGTCACATCTACAGATAATTTCAGTACTTAAATATTTGAATTCTAGAATTCTATGCTTTTATTTTATATCTAGGCTTTTTTGCTGCATACTCAACACATATTTCACAAATTGCAGTCTGTTATTCTCCCCTTTAAATAGTGAAAAACATTCACTCTGTTCTCCACTAAAATCTTTTGATACGTCCCCCCTTGTGTATAAATATTTAACTTGTTGTTTTCTGTCCTCCACTACATGTAATAGTAGATCCCACACTGCCATCTACTGATTCTGTATAGTATGACTCAGCCTTCCATCAGACTACATCCCTTTTTGGAGCATTGATGAAAAAAGCTGTTTTTATGGTTCATTGTATAATTTTTTTCTCAATGTTATTCTTTGTAGAATTTGTCTAGTCTGCTGGACAACTGGTCTGTGTTTTGAAATAAGAACATCCACAGGCTCCAGACTCTCATATAATATTCTCAGTATGAAACTTTGGCTGTTTAACATCAGAATCTGCATCACTTTATTTATATTCTTACTCTGACTCCGTCTGATTTCAACTGACATTTCCAGATTTCTTCTCATCACATCTCATCCTGAATCCACAGCTCCAGTGTCATTCTGTTGTTCATAGTCTTTTGGATGGATGAAACTATTAGTCAGATAACTGTTGAAGTCAGAGATGACGATGTTCAGGTCTGTATTTTTGGGATTGTACAGCCCACTGGTTCCCAAAGTGTGGATAGAGACGCCCTGGGGGGCTTTGCAACATTTTCAAATGGATGAAAAAATACCTTTCAAATACAAAAACAGTTGCATATTTCATCTGTTTTTACCTCATAATTATTGTAAAGGAACGAAACAAAAAAACAAAAGTAGGTGTAGAATGTTACATCAAACCATGCAAACAGAAATTTTTGTATCCTTCCCCTGAACTTCTTTGCTGAAGACCCTAAATCAGGATACTGACATTACCAGGGGAGACAGATAAGTTTATGGGACAGCAATATGTGCACAGAGATAAAAAGACTTTCAAAAGATCAGAAAAAAAGTCCTATTATTTTCTTTTCTTTTTTTTGTCCCCTTTTTGTTTTGGATTAGACTGTAAATATATTCCCACAGCAGGGGGTCACCAGTGTCCAGCATTGCTATTTTTGGAGTTCACAGACTGCTAGGTAGGTGGATCAAAGTCCATATTTACCATTAGACAGATTTTAAAGGGACTTTTGGGACTCTCTCAATGATCTTGAAAAAGTCTTATTTCTGGATAAATTTCTGATCATACTGCACAACTTTAAATGAGATTATCAATACCAACATAGGTGACTCCTAAACGCTGTTTTTCAGCTTCCTGGTCAGATCTGCTCAATTCACTAGCTTCAAAGCAAATGGAGGGCTCGGGAAGAGTCATGTCTTCGTGATAGTGGGTGCTAGTGCTCATTGGAAACAGGTTTTTGTTACGGTAAAACACTAAGCAGCTATGATATCATTATCCTGATTATTGAGTAATTTTTACTTAAAAAAGGCGACCATGCATGTCTGTTTAATGTTCATATCTTTCAATGAGAAGGTTGGAGGTTTGATCCCAACTCCAGCAGTCAATTGCCTCAGTGTCCTTAAGCAAGACACTGAACCCCAAATTGCTCCAAACTTTTGTTCAGTGGTGTTTGAATATGTGAGATTGAGATTAGCAAATCCTGATGGTCCCTTCCTGTGGCAGCCTCTGATATCAGTGTGTGTATAGGATGTAGGATGATGATGCTGATGTGATTCTCAGCATCACAAACCTGGTGGTGTTGTTCTTCAGTGCCATCTTGTGGCAGTCAGTGTAACAACAGGACTATGAAGTGTGTAAAGTTTCCCACTTTTCTCTTTCGTATCACTTTCTTACAGTGTGCCTCAAAGTTTTTGTGCTTATGTTTCAGAGTGTTTTCCAGAGTCAGCGGTCATGCTGATGTGATAATTAACTCAGTTCATCAGAGTCATTCGAGACTCTGCAGGTCCCTGCAAACAGTCCAAAGCACTGAGAACCCCATTGAGTGTGTGTGTGTGTATGTGTATTTCAGAATAAACACAACCAGATCAGCCAGACTAAGATCCGTGTGGCTTCTACCCTCCTCTTCATCTTGGTGGGCTGCATCCTCTTCGTCACCATCCCAGCAGTGATCTTCAAACACATCGAGGGCTGGTCAGCGCTGGAGTCCACATACTTTGTTGTGATCACTCTGACAACTGTTGGAATAGGAGACTACGTAGCAGGTGACAGCTGCTCATAATACATTTTTCTACGGACATTATAGCTAACAGGCATCAAAGAGCATATTGCAGATTTTTTTTAAAATTAACAATCAATGTAGTCTGAAAGTGTCTGTAAAATAAGTCAATCACTGATTTTATGTTATATGGACAAAAAGGCACGAATTGTGGCAGTTTTAGACAAAGCTGTTTAAAATGCTCTTTTTTTTAACATTGCATCATTTGACGTAACTCAGGGGATGCGTGTCCTCAGCCTCGACTCAGATCCAATGTGTATGATAGGAGGTAATGAATTATGTTGTGGGTCGTAGTTTTTGTGTACCTTCAAGTCAATCATTTAATTCAATCTTTCATAAAGATGGTTCAATGTTTCATTTTTCGCCGAATGAAAAATTGTGACTAAACAGGACATCGAGTCCACCTTTTCCCCATTAGGAGGAAAAATTCAGTTAGTGCTAGTTTGTGCTCGGGTTCGTTTTGTGCAGGTGAAGAAACAGGACTTTATTCTGCATTGATCACTAAAAATAGGGATCATCTGTGGTGACAGGAACATAATGTTCCTGGTGATATGATGGAGTTCAGGAAGAGATACTGGAGTTAGGACCGAGTCAAACTGACGGCGAGTGCAGACCCACCAATACAGGCAGCTACAGGTTGTACCTTTTACAAGGCACTCCCTTATAGCTGACTCATTTATGATTTCTACTCACACTTACTTACTTTTCAAGTTATTGTTTCTGATGTGAACACGGCATTAGGCAACATATCTCTGTGTAATTCACCGGGACTTCCTCCAAATCCTGCCCTGTTCCTGCTCTCCATACTGCATAACAGGTTCATCATAGTAGCCAAAGTCCTGAAGACAATCATATGCATAGGAAAATAGATTTTCTTCCTCTTCATTAACAGCAGTGACAGTCTGATCCATTTTTATTAATGTTAAACAGAGCCAGAATCAGCAGTACTCCCCTGTGTGACATCACATCCACATGCTAGTTTTTAATGCTGAAGTAGAAGCAAACATGATAAACCGTATCCAGAAAACCCTGTGGTTTGGTAATTTCAGAAATTCCTACAAAACATTATTTTTAAGATACGGTCCTCTGATATTCTTAACTGTTTTGTTTAACCTGCAATGTGCTCTTTAAGTGTTTAAAGTCAACAGCTTATGTGGTTTTCTCATCAGAATATCTGTATGTATGTATTAAGAGGTTTTAATGTTTGTCTGGATTCTCCAAGTTTCCATATTTAATATGCTCACAAATTAGCTCAGGTATAGGTAGGGTGTTTTATTAACATGAGCTGAGTTCAGGTCAGTGTGTTGAAGTGATAATGTTGACTGTGGCTGAAAAATATACTGGTCTGAAGAGGGCTGTGGTTGATGATGGGATTGTTTATCAGAGTTAAAATTGTTCTATAGACAACATGATGAACTGCCTACTCTTCTTCTTCCTCCTCTTCCTGTGTCTTCAGGAGGTGACCGTCGGATTGAGTACAGGCAGTGGTACCGTCCTCTGGTCTGGTTCTGGATCCTGGGAGGTTTGGCCTACTTTGCTGCAGTGCTGAACATGATCGGAGACTGGCTGAGGGTTTTGTCCAAGAAGACCAAGGAGGAGGTAAGTGACGATGAAGAGGTAGAGACACTGAGGGTGAGGATGATGATTTGTCTGTGTTCAAACTCCAGATGAAGTAATGCCCTGACAGGGTGAGACAAGATGGGTTAATAATCTTCAAGAACTAAAAGTTCCTAGAACTTCAGAAGAAGAAGAGGAAGTCTTATAGACCTCTTTACAACCTACAACATGAGCTCACGTTTTGGCAACAGAAGCAGCATTTCACCCTGGTCATACAGACGAGTTTTCGTTCATTAAACTGAATTAAAACTGTAGACCAGTGGTTCCCAACCTTTTCCAACTTAGGCCCCACTTTTAAGTCTCAAAAATGTTCATGGCCCAACTCCAGCCCCGTAATTATGGAGGTCATGTGATGCCTTCTCAGGGCACTTTTTATAAGATATAAATATTTGAACATAGTAACCCTGGGGATACCAAACCTGCTGGTAGGAGCAAAACAGAAAAACTTACTTCTAAATGACTGGCATTTACAAACCATTCATCCAATCCCAAACCTAAAAATACTGGAAAAATGACGGATTCTCAATTTTCCCAGAGTACCTAAATGTATCATGAGTGATGTCAACAACATGCGTTCAAAGATGAGAGAAATTTATCATCCTTGCCTTGATTCTCATGTTCTCTATTAAAATTGAGGGTTAGGGTTATCAACTGTGTACTCTAGTTAAATTGTATATAAAAAACAACATAAACTTTATTTTTTTTCTAGCCCTAAATGATGATTATACACCATGTATTCACACTTTGGAGCAAGAACTTCACTTTGTGGAGATAAATGAGAGCACAGTGAGTAAAAATGTGAGAGAAGGAAAAAGCGTGCAGAAACTTTTTGGTATCCCACGGTTTAAAACCCTTTTAAATTTGTCTGAGTCTTAATATGTGAAATATTTTTCTGTGTTTGAATCTTTATGTAAATACACGCACCTACTCTAATATCAAACCGTTTTGGAAATGATTTTACGGCCCACTTGCAGTACCCTCGCGGCCCACCAAGGGGTCATGGCCCATAGGTTGGGAATCACTTTTGTAGACGATGGTTCCCCATCATCCTTCCAGTTTTTAATAATTGGTTGGACAATTCTTAACCCAAGTTTGGTAGTTTCTGCATCAATCTCTTTAGATGTTTTCTCTGCTTGATGCATGCAAATGATTTGACCCTTCTTAAACAGACAAACTCCTCAAGTTTTTACTGTTTTTTGATGCTCAAAGAGGGATCAAAGCGTACGAACTGTCATTAAATTAATATTTGTGGTAGTTCAGCCTCAGTTTGACCTCAGTGATCTTTGTTTCTGTTCGGTCAGGTCGGAGAGATCAAAGCTCATGCTGCAGAGTGGAAAGCTAATGTGCGAGCAGAGCTAAGAGAGACGCGGCGGAGAATGAGTGTGGAGGTCCATGACAAGCTACAGCGAGCCGCCACCATCCGAAGCATGGAGCGGCGGCAGCTGGGACTCGACCAGCGCGCCGTATCGCTAGACATGCTATCCCCTGAACGCCGCGCCATTTTCAACAGCCTGGACACCACCAACAGCTACAAGACCTCCTCACAGGAGAGCATCGACACCAAGCTCAACAACCTTCGCCTGCGAGGGGCAGAGCACTGCGACCGGCGCTCTGACCACCAAACCACATCTGAGGACAACATATTCAATCGACTGGGCTCAGTCACCAAACTCGCCAAACGCAGCCGGAACCGAGAGCTGAAGAAGAACATCCCTAATGAGGCTCGCCGGCCGCACAGTGAGGCCTTTGGCTGCGGCACGCCCACCTTCGACTGCAGCACGCCTACCGCCGAAGAAGAGGGCAAGAGGAAAGAGGACGGAGAGGAGGAGACAGAAGACAAGGAATGTAACACAAGCTTATCAGATTTCCCGCTGTTCATGGAGGCTTGTAAAGTTCAGCATGGGTTCAACATTGAGACCAAAGAGCCTGAGAGCGAGAAAACACTGCACATTGAGATGGACCCATAGACAGAAGGAGAGATAGAGGTTTGAAACTCGCCGAGCAGTGCCTTATCTTACTAATTCATTAATGATGAACAGGGACGACACGTGTCCTCTTGTGCTGTAAACTGTAATATCACACATCCACTGTGCTTTATGAATGAACACACAATGTTCCCACAGATGAGCCTGATTTAAAAAAAGAGAGAGGTTTCAAAAAAAGAGAACTTGGGTCTCAGTTTTCTGCTCAGTCATCGCTTTTCTTAATTATGAAAGTCACTTTCATAATTTCTAACCTGCAAAGAGCCATTTTCTGATATTCAGATAACAGTTAACAAATGGGTTTTCTCTTAATTCTCATGCTCTGGATTACATGGGTTCCAAAATACTGTTTCAGTCAGTGATTTATCTGATGTCATTAACCTTTGACCCTGAATCTGTTGGTGCAAGTCAAAGATTTCTGTTGGATTCAATGTGTTAAATGAACACAGGAGAAGGATTCAGGTTTCTCTTGAAGTGACACACAAATCATTGTTTTTTAGTGGAAAAACACACTGAATGATAAATGTACTCTGTAACTGTTTTTTTGGGGTTTATTTCCTTCACATCAGCTGTTTTTCTTGTATGAACTTTGACATCAAATGTGCTATCACAGTTCCTCCTCCGGGTGCTCAGAAAATGACGATTTTATGTTCGTGTTACAAAGATCAGCAGTGGTAAAACTTTCCGAGAAGTGGATAGTTTTCTCACAGATGGGTTAAGAGGTCATGTTTGTCAGTTTTAAAGCTGAATTTCTGAAAAAAGCGCTAAAACGGTTGTGACAAAACCTCAAAGGTTTCAGTTCAGCAACCTATTGTGCCAGCTCTGCACAAAAGCTGTTTTTTCAAAGACCCCACGAAAACTTAAGAAGTGATCCTTGTGCATAATTTAAAATGAGGTCCTCAGCAACATAATCTGTTGTCTCTCAATGATATTTCTAAGTGTCTATGATTGGGTCAGATTTTCTCGAGGGGGAACACAAATTCATTTATGGCACATAAACCAAAGGTCCCTTTTATGATACTGCACTGACTGGCACAGTTCAGCAACGAGAAGTGAGATTTCTCTGATGAAAACAATTTCTATGATTTATTTTGTGTACTTAATGCTAGGCACTGGAGCTAATTTATGACAGTAGTAAGGAGATCGGTTATTTGTTGGGTGTTTGTATAAGAATCTGAAAGTGTTGGATTAAGTACCAACAATCTAGTGGTACTGAGGGGCGCAACATCTGATTTAGAAAAATGTAGCCTACACTTTAGTGCTAAAAAGTTGCTGTTCATTGAGAATCCGCTTCAAACTGGCAGCTGAAAGACCAGCAACCATTTTCAAACTAAGACAAAAACACAGAATTTTACAGCATTAAATTTATATTCACAGCCTGGTTAAAAAATGGCTTTAGTCTGAAATGTTAATTTTGCACACACTGTATAGGAGGTGAGTTTTTTTGTTTAACTCAGCGGTTTAGAAGATAATAGGATCACATGTTTGTCCAATCAAACGCTCTGCTCAGCTCATGTAACTGATGGGCATCCTACAGCTGTGGGACAAGGCGCTCAAAGCCCATGTCATATTCAATATGGCCCCCGCCATCGATTGGCTTCATTTCTCTCCATCAGGAACAGATGATGTAGCAGAGACTACGTCCATGTTTTATACAGTCTGTGAGTAGTATCTAAAATGAAAATGACAAAGCATAATGGTTGGGTGATGATTTATCATTGGTGTAAAATAGCAATCGTGACACCCAGTGGATAAACTCCAGACTACAATCTACAGTAAATAGTTGATCTTTTCTATTCATTTTACCGTATTGGAAAGATAACAATGCAGACACTTAACAGTTGGTAAAACCGTCTGCTTCTCTTTGAATTAGTGCCATTATTAAAATGATGTGTTATCATTGCTTTACTCCCAGTCAGTGCTAGATGAGATCTGAACTGTAACTTAATCAAAACTATTTCTGCTGGTGCAGCCCCAAACATGTGTTAAGCCTAAACTTTTGCCTCATTCAGAAATGATGTTCCATCGAGGCCAGAATTGAACTTGAACGTAGCTGGTGCAACCCACTGCAGGACTTTATGATTAGTTTTGTATTTGTGCGTTGATTTTTTTCTCAGGAACAACCTTTGTGTGAGTCCCACAGTATTATCAGTGCTGACAGAATGATGACGGTGCTTACGTAGAACTGGACCCAAGTTGACATAGATCAGAAACAGAAGTGAGATGTGTTTGCTGACAGCCAGGAAAACTCAAACCCACAGCAGTCGGTTTGAAGGCTGCACACACAAACACACACAAACACACAAAGACAAAAAACAATAACAACAACAACATAAAAAAGAAAACAGAACATTATTAACACTCAATGTTTCACATTTAATGGATGCCAAAGAGTTGATTTGTAAAGGTCGGATAAGTTCTGACTCTGTGGCTCCATTTTGACTCAACACAAAAAAGAAGAAGAGCGGAAAAGAAGCATAAAAATGTAAACCCTTCATGTTTGTGTCTGTCGTCATGCCTCATAATGAAACTCTAAATGTGAATGTTGTTAAACATGCCTCATGTTGTCTGTGCATGGTCCCTGTCATACCTGCATCATGTGGCCTCATCAAACTCTATCTCAGGGCTCGTTGTCCTCGTGTTTGTCATCTGTCTGTGCCGCGTTCACACTCTGAGGGTACGATGATGCTGGTGATCTCCAAAATCAGATGACAGGATGAAGTAAAGCCATAAGAGGGGGGAGGGGTGTGTCAGAGTGAATATGTGAAGTGATGGATGAGGTCTTAAAACTGTCTGCTGTCACTGTGAAAGTTTATTCTGGGCCTCTGCTCATACTTGACCCAAGCATCACCACAGACTCACACTGAGGTCTGGTCACCTGGAGGAGCATTCTGGAAAATACAGACTTGAACCAAATCACTGGTTAATGGACTTGAATGATCCTGGATGGACACCTGATTGGTGACACACCTGTCAGACAAACTACCTTTAATCTCACTGATGGACGCTGTGTCTCTGCACTCAAAGAAAAAGACAAATCAAACTCGGTGTAAAAAGCTTGATCCTTTTCACTGAATCAATGTGAATGTGGAGACTTCACAGAAAGCACTCAGCTGTGGTTGGTGAAACTTTCAGCCATGTTGGCTGCCTGAGTGACAGATCCAAACATTTCATCCTGACAGAAGTGACAGCACATGATTCTATGAACTGTGCCCCTGATTGTACTGAGTGATGCTGCTCTGTATTTCTCACACACATGAATGTCACACTGTCTGTGCAAAAACACACTTAATGTCTGTGTATAAACACACACACACAGGCACACTCACACACACACACTAACACACACACACATACACACACACACAAGTACTGTGTATACACTCTAACTGTCTGCCAGATCACAAAGTGAAGCTTCAGCAGGACTACATGTGTTTTAAAAACACTGCTATGAACTACAAACATGTCAGCGCTTAAAGAAACAGACGTGTGGTAAAAAAGGCATGCTCTACTGCTTAAATATTAAACATGTTTATGGTGTTGAATGTAAACAACCACACGCTGGAGGAGAGGATGATGATCATAATAACTTGATATTAATGTTAAAGATGCTCACCATGTTTTCCTACCTGCCTGTGTTCACATACACACACTGCACATGCTCAGTATGCTGCTCACAGTGTCATTACATTAGTTGTAGTGATTGCCTTTTAAAATAAAGATCACTGAATACAGAGCTCTCTCTCTCTATATATATATATACAGATATATCAGTGTCTGAGTGTGTGAATGTGCGTGCGTGTGTGTGTGTGTGTGTGTGTGTGTATGTGTATGTGTATATATGGGGGAGAAGTTGTCAGCATTTTTTGTCCTACTACCCTGCTCATAAGCAATTTGGAACCATTTTGTGTTTTGTTGCGTAAACACAACATGTCATTGTGGCTCATGATCAATGACCTCTTTTTAATTTTTACTTCACATAAATACAACATAATAATGCATTTAAACTTACTGGAGTATTTTTCAAACCTAATAAAGTCAATTCCTGTTTACTTTGTTGAGGGGGTCATTATAGAAGTGCTTTGGAGAAGAAGAATTTCTAGGGATAAATGCAATCCTTTTGATGATCCCAATGACATGTTGGACCAAAGATATAGATTTGGACTCAGCTACATCAGTCAAATGATGGAGCCAAATGTTGAAAATGTAACACATCTGAAATAATGAGGTTAGTTATAATGGTCACACATGGCACAACTGCAGAACTAAAAAAAAAGAAAAGAAAAGAAAAAAGAACTGCATGTACAGAATACCTTAATAGTGTTGTAGTGATGCATAATGATATAGTTGGAATCAGAAGTGTACTTGTGAAGCTGCATAGTAGCACACTGATTCGTAATGCTGCCTTACTTATTTGATTAACCAGAAAAAAGCAAATATGAAAAACAGGTACAAAATAAGTAAACACTTGTTAGCATTAGTAAATTAGTTCAGTATCAACTAAGACTTAATACTTAATAATACTTTAACTCATCATTTGTAAAGTATTGTTCATACATTAATACTCATTTTTATAATGTACAGACACAGCTATGAATGTTTTATCAATGATGAAAATGATCCTCTACAATGTGATAAAAGAACCGTTGTTCATACTTTGTTAATGATGGATTCACTGATTACAAATGAGCTATTAGAGTCATTATAAAGCAGTTATTTTGATTGATTAAGACACAGAAGTCACAGTAGTCAGATATTGATTCAGAAGAATGAGGAAATAAACCCAACACATGTATGTAATACACTCCTAATTTTTAAAAGGAAACAACCTCTGTTTAAAATTGTGCTTATCAAAGTGACTCTTCAAATGAACTTAAAATAATGCAACTGAATAAAAAACTCTCAAATTAATTGCTTATAGTGGCATATCTCAAACAAAATATTGAATGTCAACTAGACAATTATCATGGGAATCATGGGGGAGGCTCGGGCGGCTGCAGGGCATTTGGGTTTCAGTACATTAGATTAGATTACTTCTAATCGTTTCGTGAAACTCTCAGGAAAACTAAGACAAAAGAGATTGTAAGGTAGGGTGACCATATTCTGTTTCTCTGAAAAGAGGACTCACTTCCAGCGAAATATTTTCAGTCCCCTCCCCCCCATTTTTAGGGGTTTTCCGTGGGTCAGGGGGCTTTCTGTGCTTCTAACTCAGTTAAATAAATATTCTGAATTCCCCAGAAAAGAACACTTTACCTGGATATACTGAAAAATAGTCCAAAACACTCACAAACAGTTCCTTTATAAATAATATATTTATTATTTTAAAGCAATTCTCCTGAACAATGTAATTAGTGACATACAAATATGGCATGCTCTAGTCCAGGGGTCTTCAATTAAAATTTGAAGAGGTCCAGTTAGACGAAATTTCTTAAAGCAAAGGTCCGGAAGATAATGATGTTCAGCATGGTTTATATTCAAGTACCAAGATCTACATGTAATCAATACCCAGCTATAAAAATCAAATGATTTCAATGCAATTTAAAAGCTTTTTGACATAAATTACTGTTACATAACATAGAACTGAAGTAATATGTGCGACTGCAGGTGTGCATAATGATCTTTCTTCATTTGATTAAAAAAAAAGAAAAAAAAAAAGTACCCACATTTTATTTTGTTATTATTATTATTGTTTTGCTTACTGTGAGAATTGAGCTCTAACTTGTCCTGACAGTATTTTAAATTTGGGCTTGAATGAAGTCGAGGTGAGCTCAATTCTCCCACTGAGCAAAAAAGTAGGGGACTGAGACGTAAGAGAGTGATAAAACTGTTAAATTGAGATTTAACCAGTGAGATTGGTTGAGACTATTGAGTCAACATATGAAACAGGAAAAGGGAAATTCCAGCTATTGCTCCCTTTTCTTTAGTTTTCTGGAATCACACACTTAATTTAAACATTGATTTTCAAAATTTTCACATTTTATTGATATCCTCTTATTTGAAATGCATCCCTACTTTTTTATTTAATGAATAACATTATACCATATTCATTCAGTTTTATGTTATAAAACAATAAATGATGTTAGAAAGCTTTTAAATTGTACTGTAATAATTTGATTTGATAGTCGTGTATTGATTACATACAGATCTTGATATTTGAATATACCACACTGAACATTATTATCTTCCAGATCTTTGCTTTAAGAAAAGGTAAATGAGTGAGGCAGGTGGTCATACTGGGCTTTGAGGCTGTTACTTTTCTGTGCTTTCACTTCAGAGTTTGTTTGTTCAAAACCTTTATGTTTTGTCTCCTGGGATTTCACGTTGGAACTTTTCTTAAGTGCCACAGTTTCTGAACATATGAGACAGGTTTAGTTCTCTCAGTGGGAAGAATGAACAGAAATGAGTCCGTCCATTCTGGATTAAATGCTCTATATTTGCTGTTAGCTTTTCTTTTTAGACAGCGCCAATAAGTCCTTACTTTTCCTCTCCCTTTCTCCAGCGTAATCGCCTCAAAACTCTCACTTTGTCCCTCTCACTCGTCCGTTTCTTAACGTTCTCCGGCGTCACCGCCTTTCTCTCTTAAAGCAGCACGTGGATGTTAAAACTCGCATGCAATTGGTCTGTGCCTTTCCTCACCCGCTACCATAAAGACTCCTCCATCAGCTTCCACTTCAGTTGTCTGAGTCCAGGAGGATGAACAGAGCTCTCTTCTCTCCTGCAGGTAAGAAAGTTTCATGTCTTATATTTCATCATTGATTCTTCGTTGATCTCTGTCTGTAGTTCATCTGTTCAGAAATAAATACTTGACACTATGATTCAAATGGCTTGGCTAACAGGATACAGAAAATATTTTCAAGACGTGTAACAAAGTTAGGTCTGTACGGAAGAGGATTAGGGCCACTGAGGAAAAAAAAAATTCCAAAAAAAAAAAATCAGAATTCTCAGTTTAAAGTCAGAATTCTGAGAAAAAAGTCAGAATTCTGAGAGAATTCTGAGTTTAAAGTCAGAATTCTGATTTTAAACTCAGAATTCTGACTTTTTTTCCCAGAATTCTGAGAAAAAAGTCAGAATTCTACAGAAGAGGATTAGGGCCACTGAGAAAAAAAAAATCTAAAAAAAAAAAAAGTCAGAATTCTGACTTTTCTTTTTTGGGAATTTTTTTTTTCTCAGTGGCCCTAATCCTCTTCCTTAGGTCTGTTTATTATTTTCTGACTGGATTAAAAACCAACAACGCCACCTTGGGACTTGCACCCAAAGAAATCTTGAAGTTAATGCTATTTTTGACCCTTTAAACAGAGGGTTCCGCTTTAAGAAAAACACACAAGTAAGTCCACAAATAAATACAAAGGCATGTGATGTAGAAAAATACAAAGTTTTTATTTTATTTTCACAAAAGTTATTAAAAATAGATAAATGACTTTATTTAATAAATAGGAAACCTGCAATAAAAAAGAGTGCAATTTCTTTGTAGGAAAGACCTATATTTTTCAGTGTTATGATGGTCTGTCTCTCTTCTGCTGTTAATTGCCTTTTTCTTCCATTTCTGTAGCAACACACTACTTTCTGCAGTACAATACTGTTCAACTGATGCTCACGAGGGTATGGTACCACATTGTGTTCAAACACTGCTTTTATGCTGACAGAGGTGCTTGTTAGTGATCAAGCAAACTTGGAACACCTGTAGGAAGTAGTAGCACCAGCTTTTTAAGGCTTGGTCACTGGGGTTGAACAATTTATCGTTTTTTGATCAAAATCGCAATTTCAAACATTGTGATCATGTGATCGCTAGAGCAGCGATTTTTTTCCTGCTACTGACTGACCCAGGATCTGTTGTGTCAGCTGTTTCACACACACCTGTCTTGAGTGTAAGACTGTTGGGAAAAATCCTTTTTTCCTTGGGATTGTTGTTGATTTTATTTTATCAAACTTGACACAATTAAGGATATTTTGCGCTTCATCATTTTTAAAAGTAAAGAGTCAAAGAAAGCTATTTTTCTTCATCAGTTTTTATAACTAAAAATACAATTTAAAAAGACCGGTTCAGAAAAAGCAGGAATGGGTGTGAGGTTTTGAGAAGAGTCAAAATTCATTAACTTATTGAAAAATCTTCTTTTAACTTCTTTTTTTTTTTGCCTCTGTATTTATTTCTCATCATTTTAACTTAAATCTTAGAATTTTGACTTTCTGTATATCAAAATTTCAATTTTTTATTTCAAAAACTGCCTTTATTTCAGAACATAGACTTTTGTTCTTAGACTTTTGTCATCTTAAAATTTTGACATTAAATGAGAAAGTTTGTCCTTTTTTTTTTTTTTACATAATTTTAAACTGATTTCTTAAACTTAAGAAGTTTCATCTTAAAATCTTGAATTTTGTCTCAGAATTTTGTCTTTATTTCTCAAAATTTTCACTTTTTATGTTAAAACATTGAACTTTTCTTTAAAAGTTTGAAACAATTCCTACCTTCAGTTTTTATTTTCATCCTTGAATTAGAGTAAAAGCCTTTGATGTTTCAATGGTTTGATGTAGTTTTGTCAAGTTTGTAAATGTAACTGTACGTTGTGAAAACTTCACTAAAGCATGATTCAAAGAAAATCGTGAATCCAATTGAAATCGCTGTATCCATCAGAAAAAACGCAATTATATCTTTTTGTAAAATCGTTCAGCCCTATTGGTCACCCTCCGTTGCTGCAGGACAGCTATCAATTGTTAACCCATTTTGTGTTATTGTTCTGAAATGTACTC
>RPOG01001760.1:57414-83411 GCA_008086565.1 Thalassoma bifasciatum
GAGAGGTATGATTTTATCCAGGAAAGTGCGGTGCCGGTGATATGGAGGGTTGATTGTAGTCTGGAGAGGAGGATGGTGTGGTTGATTGTGTCGAAAGCTGCAGTGAGGTCGAGGAAGATGAGGATGGTGAGATGTCCGGAGTCTGCAGAGAGGAGGAGGTCGTTGGTGACTTTGAGGAGAGCTGTTTCGGTGCTGTGGTTGGGTTTGAATCCGGATTGAAATGGTTCATACAGGTTATTGGAGGAGAGATGGGTTTTGATTTGGGAGGCAACTGCACGTTCCAGCATCTTTGACAGAAAGGGGAGGTTGGAAATGGGACGGAAGTTTATTGGGTTATCTGTGTTGAGACCAGGTTTTTTGATTATGGGAGTTATTGCAGCCAGTTTGAGGGGTTGGGGGACAAAACCGGTGCTGAGGGAGGAGTTGACAATGGTGGTGATCAGGGGTGAGATGGCAGGGAGGCAGTCCTTGATGAAGTGTGATGGTATGGGGTCCAGGGTGCAGGTGGAGGTTTTCATGCCAGACATGAGGATGTGGAGATCTGCAGGGGACACTGGGGAAAACTTGGATAGGGGCTGAGTGGCGATAGGTGGCGAACTAGGGGGGGAGGTGAAGGGGGAGCCGGAGGTCCTGAGGTTGTTGTAGATGGTGTTTATTTTATTTTGAAAGAATAGGAGGAAGGACTGACATTTCTCTGCGGTGAATGAAGATGAAGTGTTGTCTGGTGGTTTGAGGAGGGAGTTTATTGTTGTGAATAAAGTTTTGGGGTTTTTTGCACCAGTGTGGATCAGATGGGAATAGTATGTGGACCGGGCTGATTTCAGTGCTTCGTTGTATTTATGGAGGTGATCAGTGTAGGCTTGGTGGTGAACTGTTAAACCAGTCTTATTGTAGAGTCGTTCCAGTTTTCGCTTGTGTGTTTTCATGTGGTGGAGATCAGGGGTGAACCAGGGGGCAGAGTTGTTGAAGGAGACTGTTTTGGTTTTTGTGGGTGCAAGGCTGTTTAGACAGGAGGAGAGAGTTTTATTGTAGAAGTTAGCCAGGGCTGAGGGGTCATCGGACGGTGGGGGAGGGGAGGTGGAGAGAATGTGGGTGAGAGAGTCTGAGAGAGCGGAGGGACAGATGGATTTCAGGTTTCTGTAGGTTATTTCTCGTTTGTGTTTTGGGGTGGGCAGGGGGATATTAATGTTCATGGTGATGGCTAGGTGGTCGGAGATGTGGAGATTGTGACTGGATAGTTGTTGCAGGTTGATGTTAGTAGAGCAGACCAAGTCCAAGGTGTGACCGCGGGTGTGTGTGGGGAAGTTGATGTGTTGTGTGAAGTTGTGGGAATGAAGTAGTCCAAGGAATTCAGCGGTTGACTTGTAGTTTGAATTGTCTATGTGGATGTTGAAGTCGCCCAGGAGGAGAGTGAGTGGAGAGATGGCGCAT
This sequence comes from Thalassoma bifasciatum, assembly GCA_008086565.1. NCBI lineage: Eukaryota > Metazoa > Chordata > Actinopteri > Labriformes > Labridae > Thalassoma > Thalassoma bifasciatum. Next base: position 58,846 of record RPOG01001760.1, read on the forward strand.
AGCTGGATCAGGAAGTCAGAGAAGTCTGAGAGGAAGGAGGGGTTTGGCTTGGGGGGGCGGTAAATGACGGCTGTAACTAGGGGAGTTGGACCGGAGAGCTTGAAGGATAAATGTTCAAATGATGAGGCAGAGGGGATGGAGATGGTGGTTGTTTTTATGGATTTTTGATGAATGACAGCAATACCGCCCCCACGTCCATGTGGGCGGGGTTTGTCAATAAAGGTGTATCCGGTGGGGGTGGTTTGGTTGAGGATGATGTGTTCCAGGGGTTTTTGCCAGGTTTCCGTGATGCAGAAGAAGTCCAGGTTATTGTCTGTGATGAAGTCATTCAGAAGTAGGCTTTTGTTGTTGAGGGAGCGAGTGTTGAAAAGAGCCAGTTTGAGTTTACGGGTGGTGGTGATGGGCTGAGATTCAATGGATTTACATGAAGATTCTTTCTATGACGTAGAGCAGAAGTGCTGTGTGGTTGGGTATGAGACCTCACTGAGGTGATGACAGGAATTGGGTGAGTGGATAACGGGTGGATGTAGTGACACGGGGGGCCGGTAGAGGGAGCGCTCGCGGGGAGGAGTGCTTGTGTGTGTTGGAGTAGAAGAAGAGGGAGGGGCGTGTAGGCGGAAGGTAAACAGTCATGCAGGTGTTATGGAGTGAACGTTGTATTGGATATTGTCGGTTAACATACGGGTGCCAAGTGGTGTGTGATGGATGCCGTCTGTCCTGTAAAAAGTGTGCCGGTGCCAGAAGAGGTTGAAATTATCGATGAAGGATATTTGATGGGAAATGCAGGTGGACTGGAGCCAGGTGTGGAGACTGAGGATGCGGCTAAAGCGTTGTGATCCGCAGCCGAGTGTGGGAGTGGGACCGCTGATAAAAACGCGCAAGCCGCAACTGTTTAAAAATTCTAAAAGCTCTTTAAAATCCGTTTTTGTCACTTCTGACTGTTACATATATATATGAAAAAAGAATTGAAGACATTTTTTCGGGCCCAAAGAAGAATAAAAATATCCTGACACAGACTAATATGAATTTCCACCACATGAACCATTGAATTTAGGAGTAAATAAGTTTTAAATAGGTGTCCACTGTAGTGACCACTATGCACCACAGGGTTAAATGTCTTCACATCTGTGTCATACGTGGTTCATTTTTACTTTTTGTTTCTTCATGTATATTTTAGTGCAGAGATTTAGATTCTTTGGTGAAAATAAATACTGATCAGTGTTTTTCCCTCTGGAAAATTTCAAAGGTCTTCAAATGAGAGTAAATATCTTCCAGGTTCATGTTTTATTTTTTGTCTCCTGAATAAGACTGACACAGAAAAGATAAAGAGAAAACACAAGTTGTCAAATAAAGTCAGAAAAGCCCATTGAATCAAACTCACAGTACTGCTTATTGCTCATTTGATGATTTTAGATCCTTTCTAAGACCGCTGTAGCAAGCCACTAAAATGTGAAATTATTTATGATTTAAAGTAATAGATGCTCCTAAAGCATCCAAAGATATTAACCTTTACTTATTCAGTCCTCTGGCTAATGTTCCCAAATTGTGATAATTCACCATCCTGTTTGATACTGACAGGTAAAGTTCACACCTTTGAGTTTCCTGACAGTGACTGAGTGTACTGACACTTCTATGGCTAAAAGATCAAAGGAAACAAGAACCTAAACACTAAATTCTAGATAGAATTGAATGACTTTTCCTCTCAGAAAAACTCAGAGGACAAAAGAAGTAAACCATAGTTTATAAAACAAAGAACAGGTCTGTTTTAGAGTGGTGAGACAATGACCAATAAAAGTGAGTTAACAAAAACTTTTAAATAAGCAAAAGTTTCACAAGTACCACAACACAGTTAGATCTGTTTTTCTATATTAATAATATTTTTATTGCGTTGATTCTGAAAACAACATTATCTTTACCATAATAAGCTGGATGTTGTTCTGACAGGTTTAGCTATACATTCAAACACTTGCCAGAAACTCTATATCACTATTTTCTTGGGGTCAAGCATCCCAAAATATCTGACCTTAACACAACCCCCAATCAACAGTGCAGGAAATGTAAAGAATAAGCAACAGCAGATGTCCCTCAGAACAAGTCAATTCAGTTTCTATGTTCGCATTTACCTTAAATGTACTCTTTTTATCATCAATGCACAATGAAATAAATCTGATAGTGTTCAAACTCTTAAAACTCTCCGCTTTGGATGAGGTCTAAATTAATGTAATTTTTTCATAACTTTCTTTATTGGACATATTTTTAACAGTGACTATACTAAAATGATATATAACAGAGAACATCCAGTTTTCAATCATTTTTCCTGTCTTTTATCCCTTCCCTAGTCCCTTCCCATTCAATGCAGGATACCCAGAAACACCAAACAATTTACAACAGTACAAAGAAAAGAAACGAAAAAGAAAAGAAGGGGGTCTCATTCATCACAGCTAGATATAGGGGTCAAAGATTTCATGTCTTAGGAGAGATCTCCAGGTCCTTTCAAATGAGCTAAATGTGAATTATTTTAGTTTGCCTGTGTCAACACAGTACATCTGGTCTGAATCAATTTTTTTTTAATCACAGATTAATTCTTCAAATATTTGTTTGTCATCTTTCAGGAACACAGGTTTCCCAGATTGATCTGCGAAACTAATCTGAAAAAATGGGGAACGCACCATCAGAGGCTAACGCGGGCGACAGTCTGAGATGTTACAAATGTAACAGTGTCCTGCCTCCATGTACAACCTTTGAAAACCTTTATGACACGTATATCCATGGAATGCATGTGTACGTATTCAACGGAGGTGAATACTTCAGAGAAGTAGGTCGACACAACATGTACCAGTGCAATTATTGCTTCTATCAGCCAATCAGAGATCAAGAAAGGAGACAAGAAGAGGAGAGGAGGAGGAGAGAAGAGGAGAGGAGGAGACAAGAGGAGTGGAAAAGACAAGAGGAGGAGAGGAAGAGACAAGAGGAGGAGAGGAGGAGACAAGAGGAGAGGAGGAAGAGAGAAGAGGAGAGGAGGAGACAAGAGGAGGAGAGGAAGAGACAAGAGGAGGAGAGGAGGAGACAAGAGGAGGAGAGGAGGAGACAAGAGGAGAGGAGGAGGAGAGAAGAGGAGGAGAGGAAGAGACAAGAGGAGTGGAGGAGGAGACAAGAGGAGCAGAGGAGGAGACAAGAGGAGTGGAAAAGAGAAGAGGAGGAGAGGAAGAGACAAGCAGCGCAGAGGAAGAGACAAGAGGAGGAGAGAAAGAAACAAGAGGAGGAGAGGAAGAGACAAAAGGAGGAGAGGAAGAGACAAGAGGAGGAGAGGAGGAGAGAAGAGGAGAGGAGGAGGAGAGAAGAGGAGAGGAGGAGACAAGAGGAGGAGAGGAAGAGACAAGAGGAGGAGAGGAGGAGACAAGAGGAGAGGAGGAGACAAGAGGAGAGGAGGAGGAGAGAAGAGGAGAGGAGGAGACAAGAGGAGGAGAGGAGGAGACAAGAGGAGAGGAGGAGGAGAGAAGAGGAGAGGAGGAGACAAGAGGAGGAGCGTCAGAGGAGAGAGGCTGAAGAGAAGAAGAGGAGAGATGAACTGGATCAAAGATTACAGGACTCACTTCGTGAAGCTGAAGAGCAGAGGGAGGAGCAGTTCAGCAGAACCATCTCAGAAGAGCTCCAGTCAAAGAGAGAGATCCTGAAAACTAATCTAGATGAGTTTGAGGTGGACGATGATCTAAGCAACAACAAGGACGAGCTTCTCCAGATCCTATCCTCTAGATGCAACATCTCCGTTCAGAATCTGAGCCTGAGTGAGCTGAAAGCCGAGGACCTGAGGAGCATCCTGTCGGTCCTGGACACACTCCTGTTTGATGAATGGATCAATGCCCCCCCCTCCCTCAGCACTCTGCAGCACACTCAAGTCTTCCTCACGGAGCTGTGTGCACTGTCTGTGGCGTTATCAGAGGAAGTCTCACTGCAGAACATCTCCACGCATGTGCAGCAGCTGGTCGTCTCCATTGGCCAATCAGCTTCTAATGTGTTTGAGAGTTTCCTGCTGAGCCAGGCCCTGTACCTGACCCTGATGCACTTTTTCACTGAGTATGGTAAGTCTGATGTTGATGCAGTGCTCATAGCCAAACAGTGGGCTGAAGATGAGCTCTCTGTTGATCAAGTCTTTGTCATTGAGTTTCTGAGCTCCCTCATTTTGTCACTGCAAAGTGCAGTGGGAAGAGCAACTGTCTCTATTTTAAAGATGGAAATCGAGAGCCTGAAGCTCCTCTTATCCACACTCACAAACCTCAGTGTCAAAGAAACCCACTCAAAGTGCACCGAGATGCTCCTTGGTTTGGTGAAAACAAACCAGTGGTGCCCGATGGAAGTGGTAACACTGCTCAGAGCGCTGTCGCAGAAATATGCAGAAGAGGATTCAATATGTAAAGTCCTTACGTTGGTCCAAGTCTATGACTTGTCTCCAGAGTGGACAGACGAGTCTGGACGCTCTCTCCTCCAGGCTCTGGACTCAACTGACCCTGAAAGATTTGGTGGGGATCTCCAGAAGACACTCAGAGGGACAGATGAGAGCAGTCTCAGTGCAGCTTTAGCAGAGTTGAAGATGCTGTGGGATTTGGATGATTCTAATTTGGATCTGATTAAGAACATTACCACCGGTGTTTTGCACTCCTTTGAAAACACATCAGAAGATGCTCCACTAACAAAAGATTTCATTCAAGGTGTAACATTAGATGCAGAGGATGTACAGCGCTCTCTCTTTCTCCTCTGCAAAGCAGTTTTTCACACCAAAGGCTGGTGGCCCACCGTGAGGACCATGCTGCGTTGGTGTGCATTGGTGCTGGCTGAGGAAAGTGCAGCGTTTGAGCCGCTTGATTTGGAGGCAGACCCATGTGTCACTGCCATGTTTGCAGCCAAACGAGTGCTCATGGGAAACAAGATGGACATTGTACTGAGCTTTGGTGGGCGCCCAGAAAATAGAGCTGAAGAGTGGTCTGACTTTTACAAGCACCTTGGAATATCTGTCAGTACAAGCAAGAAAAGAACTGACGCATCTGTCATGAACATCTATGACGCAGACGTAGTGTACGGGACAGCTGACGCCTTTTTCTCTGATTACATCCAACATGGCCTGGAGCTGATGGAAACAAAAAACCCACAGCAAAGTCGTGGATTTATCTTTGAGGGATGGAGTCTCACTTTTTCCAAAAACCTTGACCTTTCAGGATTGAAGGGCAGTGATTCCTTGGTGTTTGCAGCAAAGGTCCTGCAGAGCATCGTGGATAAATTTCACAGTGATAACAAAAAGGAGAGACACAGACTTATGAAGGCTCTTTTCCTGATGCTTCACACCAACCATAACAAAGAGGCAACCCCAGACACTAAAATCCTCTCTGTCTTTGAGAAGATAACAGGAAAACAGCCTCCTTCCACTGAGGTCTTCATTCTGACCTTTCTGGAGAGACTTCTAAATGAGATCACTGACGAAAGAGAAAGTGAGAAGCACCTCAAATCTTCTGCAGGAAAATGGTGTCTGGAGATTTTATTTGACTGTGTGCAGAAGTTTGAACCCTCAACAGCTGTTAAAGACCTCCTCCAGATAGTTTCAGACCTCACAGCACAAAGACTTTGGTCTCCAGTGGAAGGTTTAAGTCTCCTGAGAGCACTAACTGATCACCATCATGATAAAGAATGTATCAACATGTTGAAGATCCTACATTTAATGACAACATATCAAGTATCTTCACAGTGGACTGATGAGAACAACCAATCTCTCCTGAACCTCTTAGGCTCATGTAAAAGCAAAGATCTGATCCAGCATTTAGAAAAAAGCCTTCAAGGTGAGAAGATAAAAAGTACTGACGCTCTCTTCGAAGAAATACGGCAGATGAAGGACATTGATGAGCAAACGCTGGATAAATCATACGCTGTGGTTACTCATGTCAGAAACCTGATCAACACTGGAGAAATTGAAAGGCACGCAGACGTGCAGAGGGCAAAGTCTCTGAGCCACAGCAAAGAAACACAAGACCTTCAGGAGGTCCTGGCGGTCTTATGCAATGCTGTATATCGTGTGAATTCACCTCCATACAAGGATGGAAAAGGGTGGTGGCCCCGAGACACTCAGATGAGCAGCTGGTGCCTCCTTGCCCTTTCTGACACTGGCAAGCTGCTGGAAATGGGCACTGGAGAAGGGAAGTCTTGTGCTATAGCGATGTTTGCAGCACTGCATGTGATGCGTGGGGAGAAAGTAGATGTGGTGTCCAGCTCCCCTGTGTTATGTCAAAGAGATGCAGAAGAATGGAGAAACTTCTTTGAGATCCTGGGCATGACAGTTGACGCAAACACCAATAAAACTGAGGATGAAGAAAGAAAAACATGCTACCAGAGAGACGTGGTCTATGGGACCATTGAAGCCTTTGCTGCAGATCATCTTCGTCAGATATTTGAGATGAAGGATGTGAGGCCTGAGCGCAGATATCAGTGCATCATCATCGATGAAGTGGACTCACTGCTGCTGGATCAGGGTGTGCAGCTGACGTACCTGTCCAGCCCCATGGTTTCCATGGAGCACCTCAACACTGTTCTGGCTATGATCTGGGGCCGTGTCAGCCAGTACGGCTTCTTGTCTGCAGAAAACCACACATTTGTACAAAGTCCTCCTGCTTCGTTCTTCAAGGCCATCTTTGACTCAATAGAAACAGAAGGAAGTGAAATCAAAGATCCAATAGACATACTACGGATTGCTGAGGAAACAAACACTGTGAAGATAGGGTTGACAGAGGAAATGTTAAACAGTGACAAAGATGAACTGCTTGAGAAACTGAAAACTGTGAGACAGGATGCCATGGTGAATTTTTTCCAAGAAATTGAGGACTATGTCCCATATGGGTTCACTGTTTACACCTTGGATGACAAGGGACTGCTCTGTCTTAAAAAACGCAGCCCCTACAACGACCAGGACATCCCAGAGCTCAAATTTCTGGTTTTGGATGAAGGCTTGTGTTGTACTCTGTATGATTCAGAAGATGATCTCATCAAGCCCATTGCACAGTTAATATCACAGAAAGTTCAGTACACCCCGTGTTCAGATGTCAAAGACAACATCAGCATTCCAGGGTTTTTGAAGAGTCTGGTTGAGAAGAAAGTGCCTGTGTGGGTTCAGAATGCCTTTTTGGCAGTGCAGCTGCAAGAAGGGCGGGAGTATGTTGTTCAAGATGACAGCATCTGCCCAGTGGACTTCAGATCTACTGGTATCATCGAGCTGAACAAGAAATGGGGTGATGGTCTTCAGCAGTTTGTTGAGATGAAACATAAAACCCAACTGAGCACAATTTCAATCGTGACAAACTACGTTTCCAATATTTCCTTCTTTGAGATGTACAGAGGAAAAATATATGGAACCACTGGGACTCTTGGGACCAAAGCAGACATTCAGTTTTTGCAAACACTATATCCAACTCTTTCTGCCTGCAAAATGCCGACATTTAACAGGAGGAAGTTGTTTGAGGTCAAAGGAACCCTGACCACCTCAGCTGAAGAGTGGAAATCTGAAATAAAACGTGTGGTCATGGATCAGATTTCCTCTAACTCTCACAGAGAAGGACGAGCTGCTCTGGTCATCTGTGAAACTATCAACAAAGCCAAAGCGATCTATGAGGCACTGAAGAGCAGCGTACCAGGTGAAACCATCCTCTACTATCGCAGTGATCACAACAGTTTGAGCAAAATAGAGAAGGAACTGCTCCCTGGGGATGTCATTGTGGCCACCAACCTTGCTGGGCGTGGCACGGACATAAAAGTGTCCAAAGCAGTGAACAGAAATGGAGGGTTGTTTGTGGTTCTCTCTTTTCTCTCTGAAAATGCAAGAGTAGAACTTCAGGCTTTTGGTCGAACTGCACGCAAAGGTAAACCTGGATCTGCTCAGATAATCATGTCTACAGAACACCTGCCGCCATCTTTCAGGGCTGCCTCTTCACTGGAGGAAGCTAAGAGCACCAGGGATCGACTCTCAGCAGAAAATACACAACAAATGATGAAGGATATTGCTGAGTTGAGACTGCGAGAGGAACTATTTTCAGAGTACTGCAAAACCCTTCAAGAAATTCATGCAAACACAGATGGAGATGAGAAAAGAGCTGTTGTTGCCATCATGAACGAGTTCTGGGGAGTGTGGCTGCTAATTAAATCAGAAGACATTGACAATCTGAAAAGAAATGAATTGCAAGAGAGTTTGAAAGCTGATTTGTTAGTGGCAAAGAGTCAGTGTCAGAGCCAGACTTCCCCGTGTTCAAGCATTTATCACTACATCAAGTTTGGAAATATTGCCCTGGGTGAAAAGAAATGGGCTGATAGTAGCAGGCTTTTTGAAAAAGCCATACAACAAGACCAAAGTTGGGCAGCCATAGCCTTCTACAGTCGTGCCTACTGCATCATAAAGGACAGGAAGGAGGATTACCTCACCAAGGCCATTGATGATCTCAGGAAGGCTCAGGAGACTCTGAAATATCTCATTGAGGAGTCCATAGTCGTTCTGCAGGTGGTAAAAATGTCCTCTCCAACCAGTGAACAAACCAGCCTTGAAAAGCAGTTCTTGACCAAGCAAGAGATGTATATGTGCTTTGACAAAAACATTACTGAGGCCATCAGTAAGCTTGGGGAAATCAAAGGAAAGGAGCGAAATGCAATTGCCAAAAAATCCCTGATATCCTCCCTGGTAACAAGTTCTGAGGAAGCCTTCCAAGTGGAAGCAGATAACCTCTTCCGACGAGGTCTGCATTATGTTTTTGCTGTTGAGGAGGAGCCTCGTTTCCCGTGGGAAGCTCTGCTGGTGTTCCTGCTTGGAGCTGTACAGATCATTGGAGGTGCACTGCTGACTGCTTTTACATGTGGCACATTTGCTCAAGTCGGCATGGGACTCATCATCGAGGGAATTTCTGACTGTATCTATGCTGTTGAGTCCATGGTGACAGGAGAATTTAGCTGGAAATCATGGGCCGTAGAAAAAGCCATTTCTATTGGCATATCTCTCATTGGATTCGGAGTTGGAAAGCTTATTGCAAAGGGTTTCACTGCTTCTAAAGCTGCGTTGAAGGCAGCTGGTAAACAGCTTAAATCAATGCCAACGTTTCTCACCAGACAAGCTAAAGATGGCTTGAGTGTTGTTGCAAAAACAAATATGAAGAATGCAGTAAAACATACTGCTAAAGAAATAGTGGAGGAAGTTCTCATGTATGGGTTACAGAAAGGAGAAGAGGAAATACTCAAACTGATATTACAAAGCATCGAAAATAAGGTGAAAGAAGGAATTAATAATGACGTCAAATCAAAGATAGAGACAAAAGAGCTGGGTTCACTGATAGACTCCATTATCTTCTCACATGTTGATGATGGAGAGCAACTTCAGGATCTCCTCAAGGATCAGGAGAGAAAGACCAAACTGTTGAGCATATTCACGGAGCTGAGCAACGCAGCAATTCAGCCGTTCTACGCAGACCTCAGCTTGCAGAACAAGCTGAACTCATCCATTTACAAAGTTATTGAGAGAGCAAAAGCTGAGGTCAAAGGGAAGGCAAAAACAATACTGACAACAATTCAAGCCGTCCATATGGGGACACTGGCAATGGAGTCCATCGCTGCAATACAAAGCCTCTCCAGCAAGTTTTACATAAACTTTCAGGAACAGCTCAGTTCATTCAAGGAAAAACAGGATCCTCAAAGGAAGGAAAAAGGAAAAAGTCTTCATCCTCCAGACACCAAATTGCTGAAAGGATTCAAGCAGGAATTAGCTGGTATCATCAGCCATTTGTTGGCTGCTGCTTTGGTGGAAGTGTTTCACCAGAAGTTCTCCAGTCACATGGTTTCTATTGCTCAAAGTAAAGCACATCGGGTCATTTCTGGACTTGTAAGAACTGGTCTCAAGAGTGACCGAACAGACGAATTACTCAGAGCTGGGCAGGAGAGCAGCTACATTGCACACATGCCAGTGTCTAAACAGCGCCCCACAGGAGAAGTGAGTGAACAGTCAAAGTCCTATGCTAAGAAGATCAAGGACCCAATGACTCCAGGAACTCTTCTGGATGCCAGAGTTATGTCAGAAACCACCAGCACCAAAGTTGTCATCCTCACTGAGGACAGCCATGGCAGACTCACCAAAATGCAGATGCTAAGTCCAAGCACAAACCCTGCCAGTCAAACTGTGACACTGATCTACAGACCAAAGAGTGAACAGCACCCAGATGGTCATTTTGATGTCCTCATCAATAACACAATCGTCAAAATAGACAACAAGGACAAGAACTGCCTGTTTCATGCTATGGCACGAGGCATGAAACCAGATGCCAGTGAAGCAGAGATCATAGAGAAAGCAGGCAGCCTGCGACATATGGAGGCAGACGCTCTCCTCAGACATCCAGGCCAGTGGGAACCCTTCATTAGGAGTAAGGAGTTGATTCAGTCCATTAGAGGAGGAGACTGGTTCATGGCAGAGGGAGCACAGCCACAACAACAAAAAATACAGGAAACCAAACAGCTCCTCGAGGCTGAGGTTGGAAAAGTAGAGAAATTCAAACAATGGAATTATTATAAGATTCAAAACCCAGGAATTGGACAGTTCATCAATGGAGACCACCAGCCTCCAGTTAGTACCATAATGAAAGCAAGAACACTGAACCAAAATAGCAAATTAGCTGAAGCCATGCTTGAAGTGGGAACAAACTCCTCTCCCCTGGATAGCAATCTGATCCCCAATATGAAACGATATCATGGCCGTGAACTTCCAACTGTTTATGTGCCTCATGAAGTTCATCGTGAGTTTCCCAGTACAATATCACCTGAATTTCGACAGCTCTTAGCCAGTACCATAGCAAGTGACGATGTTGTTAGCACCTTCAAACTGACGATTACTGGCTCAAGAGTGAGGTCATCCTTGGAGAGTTCAGGGAACTACAAGTCCTTTCAGAACACACCTGAGAGTATAACAAGGCTTTCCGTTTTTGAAGACAGTTTTCAGCAGCACAGTCAAAGGCTGGTCCAGACCTGGTATGATGAGTTGAAAGGCAAGGGAGTGATGACCAAAAAAAATCTTAACACCATTACAGCATGGATCATTAAGGAAGGCTATAATAATCAAAATGATCCACACAGGAACCAGGTCTCCAGTCTCCTGCAACGAAAAGGTAACATCACATTAAATATAACACTATAACACAGCACATTTAAATCAATGAAATCGCAGTAATTCTAGCCAATTTTACACCATTTTCCAACAAGGGCAGCTCACTGTACCTCAATGAGTGTTTTTGGGGATCAGAATAGAGGAAGAGTTTACTTAAGTTGAATTAAGTTAGAAAAGGTGAGTTCAGAAGGTTTATCTTAGAGTCTGGGGTGTTTCCAACGATATTTCTTTATCCACTGGAAAGGAAAGCATAAAGAGACCATTTGCTGCTCTGGTCTTTGCTTTGTGTTTAACAGTTCGCTAAAGTGCTTTTCTTTGTTTCTCTGCAGGCCGTAAAAGACGAAGACAATCTGGAGGAAATGTGTAGAGACAATGACCAGGATCATCCACTGCTTGGAAATCGTTCAGCAATCAATCTGGAACTCAATCATGAAAACAATTTGGTTTACTTTATAAGTAATGTCAGTGTATCACATGACAACTTTTTGCATTAGACCTTTGATGTTTAACCATGAGCATGGTTTTCAAGTCGATCAATTTTTATTTACTATATAGCAACAAATAGTAGCAATGCTAGATTTTTCAAAAACATAAACAGGTCTAGACTTGTTCATTGTAAAACCTAGAATGAGCTGGTCTTTCTTTTTTTGTATCTCATCTTTGTAAGTTACAGAGGTAAGAACAAACTGTCTGTAACAGACAGAAACCTTGAGCAGAAGCAGACTTGTGTTAGACAGAAATCTGCTTGAACAGTGTTGGGTTAAGAGAGAGAGAGAGAGAGAGAGATGAAGAAAGGGAGAGAGAGATGGATGGAGTAATTAGATTAACCTTGTTTTAGCAGGAATATGATAAAGACGATGTTAAGACTATTTATAACTGTAAGGGGTGCAAACTTGTCAACGGTAAAAAAGGTGACACCCCCCTCCCCCACCCACCACTACCACAACACACAAAATACACATAAATGAATACTACATGATGGGCTGGGAAAGGTTGATGAGATTACTTTTCAATTTGCAGCAAAACATACAGTACTCCAGCACAACAGCTGCATATGATATGTGGTTATATTTGTGTCTCTGGTTTTCTATAAAGAATGAATGAATGAAGAATAAAAACATACACATACATCAACTACCCATTATCTTTAAAAAAATTTATCCCTTTATCTTTCTTTAATTCATTTTCAGCTCTTATCTGTTTTGTGTTTTTTTTAAGCCATTTTCAGTAGTATTGGAAACTCCAATTGTCCTGAACACCCCACCTGCATGTTACAAAGATGCAGCAGACCTCCGCAAGGCTACAAATGGGCCGCCCTGTAGCTGTAGTTTTGTCTTTGCCATGTTTCACTCGAGCCCTGCCTAAATAACCTGACGCCGCAGATACCTAGAATAAGACAAATGACAGTCATTGTACCCAGCACTTCTCAAAAGTCATTTTAAAGTTGTTGTACCCCCTTTTTTCAAAGCAAATGTTGGGACACTTGGTACCAAAGAGAGTAAGTGATTAAACATCTGTAAGAGTGGGCACAGCACGGCATGGTCATGCACCAGTAGCCTGATGCAGCAGCGCCATTTAACCAACAGAGACAAGTGCGTCATTCAAGAAATGACAAAAACCACCTTGTGGATCGGTCAAAGAAACTTGTAAAGTTGACAAAAAGTGATTCAAATTAGTGACGACTGGACTCAGGTAGCAGACAAAGGCCCAATTCCAATTGCTTTCTTAACCCTCAATCTTAACTCTCAAGCTCAACCCTCAATCTTAGTAGCCCTCAAAACCAAGTGTTAAGGGCTATTTTGTGACTTAGAAATGGGACATCCCTTAAATGCAGATACATCTTCAGACTGTGGGGGGCAGCATTATGCCGAAGCAGCGTTCAGTCTCTCAATTCAGAAGAAGAAGAGAAAGGAAGCGGAGGCATTTACAGGATCAGCGACAATGCCGTGTGCAGCTGTGTTTATGTCTTTTGCGTGGGCTTTGGGCATCTTTTTGATATTAGCCCGGTCATCTTATACCATTATCAGCACAAGCATGTTATATAGGCTGCTATCTTGATAAACAACTACACTACCAGGAAGAAAAATGACCATTTTGTAACGCTTACTAACTTAAATGATAGGAACAACACACCGGCCGCTATTGACAAAAGATCATAAAAAAACAAAAACAAATATTAAGCAACAATGAGGGAAATAATCCATAAAATGGGTCTAAACTAAGATAACACAATGGTTTTCGTAATATTTATATCTCCATTAAAAAAGAAAATACATTTGTAGCTGGCCTTCTTTGACGCCATGTTTATCTGCTGAAATGCGCAATGCATTCTGGATGTCCCGTAGTCCCAAGGGTGGTCTTGGAAAATCTCAGTATTGAGGGAGATACAGCCTCAAACTTGCCTCTCAACCTCAACTTTCTGAGAATCGGGACAACACTTGCACTTCGTGGGAGCGCGCATTTTGAGATTGAGGGTTAAGACAGGAATTGGAATCAAGACCCCTCACCCCCTAAAAATATTTGTATCAAGTTTTGAGTGAATCACAGTAACAACCTACTTTGTATCCAAAACAGTGAATTTTGCTGAAAGGTGACGAGTTTGCACCCCTGAACTGTAGCAGCTGGAGTCTGTCAGGTCCACAGTTATGGGTTGTATACGCCAGAGGAACCTATGAGACGTGAGAGCTCAAGGACTCCCAGAGAGATTTCTGGTCAGTAGCTTTTATGACATATAATGATTTAGAGTCAGATAGAGCAGAGAAGGGAACAGCTTGATGCTTTTCAAAATTCACTTAAATCAGTTTGATCGAGAATGACTTTGTTGGGTTGTTTTGATATTGATTTTATGTAACAAAAATGTTATGCTTTTTAAAAATTTATACAAATGTTTCATCCATAATATTTTAACAATGTTTTTTTAGACTAAATCAATTCAATCACCCAAAATGTTTTGGGGGGGAATAAGTTAACACGTTTGCTGTTAATCAAAGTTGTCTCTGAATGTGTATTGAATATGCTGAATGACTTAATTCATTGTATGTAGAATCTTTATTTTCAACTTTACTAATGTTATTGGTTCTTTTCATTAGTATCTGTATCCATGAAGAAGTCAAAGATTTATTATGACATGTTTGGATTTCTGTCAATCATTATCTGATCATTTTTCATTCTCAGTTAAAATCATTGTATCACATAAATGACCACTTTGATCACTGAGACACCTTTGAATAAGTGTTTCTGAATAAAAACTCATGACTTATCCAGTACTTGAATTCCATTTCTGGTTCCCCTTGTTTAGAATCATCATTGTTCCAAAAGGGAGTGTGATGTGAAAAAGTAATGTCCTGATATATCATGGCATGGGCCTCATTCCAGATTGTAATTGCATTTTCCAGAAAAGGGTTGTGTGTGTTTTTCATAAGTTTATTTACTTGTGATGAGTAGAGATATGCAGTTGTTCTCATAAGTTTACATACCCTAGCAGAATTTATGATTTCTTGGTAATTTTTCAGGGAATATGAATGATAACACAAACACTTTTCTGTCACCCATGGTTAGAGGTTGGGTGAAGCCACTTATCAACAAACAACTGTGTTTACTATTTGTAAATCATAATGACAGCAGAAACCTCTAAAATAACCCTGATCAAAAGTTTACATACCCCAGTTCTGAATACTGTATATTTCCTCCTTTAACAATAATGGCAGCTTAAAGTCTTTTGTGGCTGTTGTGGGTGAGGGTCTTTATTTCTCAGATGCTTAAACTGTGCATTCTTCTTGGCAAAAAGCCCTGTGCTTAAGTAATCCATGCCCAAGGAGTCTGGTCAAGCACCAGTTTTTGACACACTGGGACTGTGATGGGATTTCATGTGTTTATAAATACTGTTTTAGTCAGTGAATCAGTGGATGTCTGAACCTTTGACCCTGTATCTGTTGGTGTAAGTCAAAGATTTTCCAGGATTCGATGTGTTTAATGAACGCTGGAGAATGATTTAGCTTTCTCTTGAACGGGCACACAAATCATTTGTTTTCTTATGTGGAAACAAACACAGGGTTGTAAAAGAAAATCTAATCTGTAAATGTTTTTTTTCCTTCCTATCTGCTGTTTTACTTCTTTTTGCTGTTACAGTTTCTCAGGTGCACAGAAATTTTTTATTTTTTTTTTGTTCGTGCTACAAAGATAAGTCGTGGTAAAACTTTCTCAGAAATTGATTTTTTTCCTCACAGATGGGTTAAGGGGTCATGTTCGTCAGTTTTAAAGTTAAAATACTGAAAAACATCCTTTAATGGTTGACACAAAACCTCAAAGGTTTCCGTCCAGCAACATGTTGTACCAGCTCTGCACAAAAGCTGCATCCGTAAAGACCCTGCAGGGACTTCACTTAAGGAGTGATATTGAGATAAATTCACTTTTATATATTTGCCTGTTCCTAATCTAATATTTAAAATGAGGTTATTGGCAACAACACCTTTAATTTCCAAATGATATTTCTCTGTATCTGTGGTCAGGCTGGGTGTTCCCTTAAGAAGATGAATCTATTTACAACAAATAGACTGGAAGTCCCTTTGATGGCTCTTTTCTGACAGACAAAGTTTAGCAGTGAGAAGAGAGATCTGTGTTTGTAACTGCTAAAAAGTATTTCTTGGATTTATTTTGTAGTAATGGTGAACACTGGGGCTGAAATGTCTGACGGTAAAAGGAGGTCAGAGTTGAAGAAAGCTTAACAGGAGCGTGATAGAGCTTAGACATATTAAGCTGATTGTGCTAATGTTCATTCCAACCTCTATGCAGCAGTTATCCTACAGTGATCTGTTCAAACTTGAGAATCTATCAATAAAATGAAGAGTCAGGTCACGTTTGCTCTGCTTAGTGCGGTTGGAGTTGGTAGATGAGCACTGGTGGGACATAACCGGGATTAACCACCATTACACATTACGAAAACCTCTTAAACACCTTTGAGCAGGGGTCCCCAAACCACGGCCTGCGGGCTAAATACGGCCCCTTGCCACATTTTGTCCTGGCCTCAGAACAATTCCAAAACAGCATTTGTAAAATAAGAATATATTAATTAATTTAACTTTTTTATCATATGCCTGTAAAAGTCTGGCTTTAAGAATAAAATTTCCATCAGCTGTTAACTACTTTTAGTTAGCTACTTTTTCACAAACAAATAGAACATGACATTTGACGTCAATAGACACCCCTTGTTCATAGCTCATGCGCTTAGGAGGAGTGAGTTGGCTAGAAACCTCAGCAACACAAAACAGGGACATGGTTGGGGAAAACAAAATTTGGTTCAGAATTCAAGGTATTTATCCAGCAGAAATTGTTGGATGGAAAGCCTACTTTTCAAGCTTCCATTGCAAAACAAGTATGAAAAAAATGTAACAATGGAACTAATAATGCTCTTAAACAGGCTACATATCTCTCTTGTGAAGTAATGCTAACATCTAAGTGGGCTAATGTGCCTAACAAATTAACAAGATTATCTATAATGAACAAATTACCTGAAACTAATCCAGCATCAGTAGGCATAGCAAATGTATAGTCATGATAAAATCTCCAGGAATGAAAATCAAACTCCACAATCACACCGTTAGTCACCCCAGCACATTATTTTCTATTCAAGACAGACCCTGGCCCTCCATCAGAGAAAGGCAAAGTTATGTGGCCCTTAAAGAAAAAGGTCTGGGGACTCCTGCCTTGACGCTACAAACTTAGGGGCCATTTAAGTTTACATAACGAAGGTGAAAAACAAAAGCATTGTTGTGTGTTAGCTTGCTGTTTACACAGAAGCAAAATTTTAGCTGATTTAAAATGCAAACATTTGAAAGCGGCCCCTAGAGCGAAACTTTTCTGAAATGTTGAATCTACAGACAGCCTTACATTAAAATGTGCATCTATTTTGGAGCGCAGATGGCCTAGTGGTTAAGGTCGCACTCTATGAAGTTTGCCCTCATGCAGACAGCCTGGGTTTGAATCTAGCATGTGGCCTCTTTCCCGCATGTCACTCCCCACTCCTTACCCTGTTTCCTTTACTTTAAAAAAGTGCATCTATTGCACTATTTCTGCAAACAGTCTAGTTTTTGAAATAAGCTCCAGATGATAAGCTCACCTCTACCACAGTCTCTAAACCTTTGATTTCCAAACAGCTCCTACAGTTATATTGCAATCTACAGACCTGACATGCATACTACAGCGTTTTCAGTCCCTCAGCATTTTCATGTGTAACCAAGTTAGGTCTGTTTATTATTTTCTGACGGGATTAAAAACCAACAACGCCACCTTGGGACTTGCACCCAAAGAAATCTCAAAGTAAATGCTATTTTTGACCCTTTAAACAGAGGGTTCCCCTTTAAGAAAAACACACAAGTAAGGCCACAAATGAATACAAAGGCATGTGACATAGAAAATTACAAAGTCTTTATTTTATTTTCACAAAGTTTATTAAAAATAGTTAAATTACTTTAATTAATAAATAGGAAACCTGCAATCGACAAAGAGAAAAAAAAAAAGAACAATCTGGAAGTCACGCTAAGTGCCTTAAAAGGGCATGTGACATGACAAACAGGCTGAGTCAGAGATTCTCCTTCAACACATCTGATTACCAATAGAATGGTACAGAAAACACACACGAGGAGAACTTTGGCTACAAGCCTGCAGTTACCTCACAACCTTCGATGCAGACTAGCGGTCGACTAAAAAGACCGTTACTGAGACTATCTGAGGAATTGAAAACAGGTGAAAAACAAAAACAACTTCAACCCAATCTGAGGCAACAAATGAATAGTTGTAACTATAACAAAACCAAGCTTTAACTAAGCAGAAATAAAGGTAAAGCTCAACCAAACTCACAAAGCTCTAAACAAGAAAAACAAAACAAAACAAGAAACAAGGCAACAGTGGCAAACTGAGACGAAAAACAACATATTAGCCAGTGATAATTCAACCGAAACACTCAACAGTAATCAAACTGAAAATAATTCGGCAAACAATTCATACCTCAGCTGCACGCAATCTCTCATGACAACCTCATGCCGTGTCTACTCGGTTCTCATCTGCACTTTCGACACACAATCACCAGCTAACCTTACTCTACCGTTGTCCTGCGAGTACAAAAGAAAGTCACTATAAGCAACTTACACATTAAAAGATCACGCCACGCTGTGAAGCTCATACCTGCTGCACCCGGAAGTAAGGACAGAGGACGCTCTGAGCTCCGGCAGGCTAATTCATTCCCCCTCAGACAATTAATTGCACCTGGGTACCCCCTACCGCTGTGGGGGCGTGACAGCTAATCAGCCGGTTACACATGTAAAAGCAGATTTTCCTTTCTGCGTTTTTTTGGGTGAAATACTGGGAAGCGTTGTTATGTAAACAGGGCCTAAGTTTACAAAGTTTAATTGTTGTCAAGTTTCAACTCAAACTTCAGATAAATACATCACCTTGCTCTGCATCCTTCACAAAGTTGTCTTTAAGAAAATTAATATTAAGAAGATCTGCGCTCCATTCTTTTGCCTCCAAAAAAAATGTACACATATCGGCAAGAGTCAGGTCTTGCACTTCCAAACTAACTCTGGAGACCACCTCGCATTTATGTCCCTCGTCATTCAAGTTGACAGGTAATGAATCTTGGAATGTGTGTGGCTGTGAATGATTCAACTAATGTGTTCCTCATAGCCGCCCAAAAAAGAGGCTGGATATGTCAGCAGCATTTGGAAGAGCCTTCTAAATGGGACAGCTTTCGACTTGCAACACGATCTGTCTTCAAATTCTGCTTTCGAAGGCTGCGGCCTCAGCTGTGGCGTGCCAGTAAGAAAGAAAGGTCAGTGGTTAGCAGCTGAAACCACTTCCTGTTTCATACTCTGATTGGATTGGCTGATTTTTGGGCTGACCCAGTCAAGATCTTCCACTCTGAGTAGAAGCTGATCATTGTGCAACAAATACAGAACTCCACAGAACTGCAGCTCACACAGTTTCATGGAAATGACCAAGAAATAGAGCACAGTTCATGTTTCTAACACCAAACAGTCTGAACTCTACCCCTGCAGAACAGACTTGGCAGAGATGGGATAAAATCTTTTCAGTGTGTTAAAATCATTGCATTATCACTTACATGAAAAAGCTGTTTTGTTTTTGTGAACTTAATATAATCCTCTTGAATCTATATTGGGGAATCTGTGAAGCAGGTCCCCCTCCTTTCTACAGTAACACAGACAGGACCAGCCAGTGAGGCCTTACCTTTTATATATTTTTAGCGGTAGCCCACTTCAAATGTAACCTTGCAGAGCAGATGGAGCTGCCTGATTCATTTCTGAAATCCTGCAGATCCATCTTGCCATGATCCAACCACAACCGATTTCACCTGGTCCAATATTGACCGGACCAATCAGAGAAGAGAGGCGGGAGCTGTAGGAGCTGCAGGCGTGACGTCAGCGGGAGGCGTCTGAGTGTTGGAAAACAATGGCGGAGTGTGAAGCGGTCTTCGTGGACGAGGCGATATCTGCAGTTTTATCAGAAATAGACACAAAATCTTCTCTAAATGAAGAACATAGAACGTCACTCAAAGCCTTTCTGATGGGAAACGATGTTTTTGCTCTTCTTCGGTCGGGATAAGAGCAAAATCCGACTGAAATATCTCCGCAGCAGATATATGAACTTTCTGTCTAGTGTCAGGTTACAAATCTGCTACGTCACCGTAGCTTGATGTGGATTGGTTTGCGATGAGCACGTTGTCCAATCACCAGCTGCTAAATCTTTTTAAGTCCCGCCTCTGAAAGCACTCTCTAGCGCCCCTTAAACCAGATGGACTAGTGAAATATCTCCGTGGCGGATTTATGAAACTGTCCGTCTGAATGTCAGGTTACTTCAAATGCCCTGGTTACAATAAGATACAATGTCTTTACTATAGTCGCATGTTTGAACAAACAAAACCTGTTAAAATGCAAAGATTTGTGATTGAGACCACAATAATACATTTTATAACCTTTTCAACATTTAATTTGAACTATAACCTTCAACCCAACTGAAAAACAAACTGAAGTCATTATTTAATGTATTTTCAAAAAAAAAAACAATAGAATGATATGATTGCATAAGCAGGGTGCCAATGCATCCTTAAAAAGTCTTAAATTCACTGAAATTCTATATTCTGGTCTTAAATGAATTACTCAAAGGCATTTGTCAGGCCAGGATTTGTTAATGTTTGATTGCTTATCTTTTTTTGCGGGACTTTTCAAGAAGGAGATGTAAAGAGGATACAGTCTTACAAGCTGCTGATATAAATTGTTAACAGCATCCTGGGTCATTGTTTGCACTTTACATACATTTATTGAACCAGGGAGCACCAGGGAAAGCTTTATGTTCAAGAAACAGACAAAAAGTGAACTTGAATGGCTTTCATCGAGCGACACACTTGCTACGATTGGGTTTGCAATATAGCAGGATCCCCCAGCCATTGACTATATTTATATTTTTTTGGTCTTAAATTTCATTCAAAGTGGCATTAAAAAGGTCTTAAAAAGTCTTAAATTTGACTTGCCAAGACCTGCAGGTACCCTGATACAGTTGGGCCCAAAAATTTACACCCCCTCCGGCAGAATTTTCTGATATTTTTGGCCTTTTCCCGGAAAATGTGACTGATCACACAAAATCGTGTCTATCACTCATGGTTAGTCGTTGGGTGAAGACATTTATTTAAAAAAAGAAAAGTTTACTCTTTTTAAATCATCACGACAATAGCAGCTTCAAAAACGACCCTGTTAAGAAGTTTACACAACTGGTGGTTTTGGCCTGATAAATTCACAAAAGTGAGCACAAATGTGTTTGAATGTCTACTAAAGGTAACCATCCTCACCTGTGATCTATTTGTAATCAGTGTGTGTGTATAAAAAAAATGAACAGGGTTATTTTTTAAGTTTCTATTGTTATTATGATTTAAAAAGAGTAAACACAGTTGTTTATTAATTAATGTCTTCACCCAACCTCTAACCATGAGTGACAGAAAGGTTTTTGTGTTATCTTTCATATTTTCTGAGCACACCCTTGTACTAATATTTTGTCGAGGCAGTTTCTGATTTTATTACAGCACTCAGTCTTTTGGGTAGGTGTTTATCAACTTGGTGAAATGCATCTGATCTAAATTTTAGGACCAGTTTGAAATGTTTTATTTTTACATTTTACACTATTGAAATGGGAGTGAGACAAAATAAAATTGAGGAAGCAATTTATAGAAAATAACTGAAGTGAAACAGTCAGTTCCTCAGTCATCAGCTGATCAGAAGTTTCAGACTACAGCTTTGAAAACAGCCAATCTCTCTCTACCCCTCATCAAATCCAAACTCTAAACCCATCTGTTCAGAGCCGTGTTCCTCCTCCAACCCCACTCACCTGTTTTGACTTGGTTTTACTTTTGCTTGTTGCTTTGATTTATTTTTTTGCGTTGTTTCATTCCTTTTTAATCACCTGGTGGAGTGTCCTTGGAAGAAAAGAAAAACAAAAACAGAAACGTTTTTGAAAAAGCTGCTGATGGAGATTTAAAATGGGGAAAATAAGAAAAAAATGATGTTCCTCTCTTCAGAAAACTCTGTATTTTCCCCTCTGGCTTTGAAAACTGATCTGAAGTTCTTTTACTTGTTCTCTGCACAACCACCCTCTTCCATACATTGTAGATCCTGTTTTTCATGTTTTATTACATTCATATCACTGAGTCCTCTGGTGCTTTTCTTTCAAATGTTCCCAGTGTCTCGTTTCCAAGCACCTTGCAGAGCTCTCTGCCTTTCTGCTTCAGACCAACCTTTCTAATCTAGTTTTAAATTTTGATCATTTATCTTTTACCCTGGACTGCATTATTTTCGCTATTGATCACAGATTTTTTTAAACTTCACTTTTATATCAATAAAAGTCAGTTTTCGTTTATTTTAATCTTGTATCATTTTTTTTAATTAAATCATAAATCATATTAGTTGGTCCTAATTAATTTCAGTTAATTCTTATTTAACTCAATTTTCACCTGTTTTAATTTATTTGAACCCCTTCCTTTTATTCATGCATATTATTATTAAAATTTTTTTTTTTTTGTTTATCATGTTGATTTAATTTCACTCATTTTGTTTTCACTGTGGACTGTTTTCTTGGACTCTTCTCTCCTATTGCTGTTATCTATTGTCTCAGTTCTTTTGTGAAGCACTCTGGGCTGCATGTTGTTAATAGATGAAAACGGCTATAGCAACAAAATCTAGAGACGTTGCATTTCCCTGTGGAAAATGTGTTGAAATGCTGAAGCTAAAGAATGAAAATGTGAAATTATGTTAAGAAGTTAAAAAACCAACAAAATGCCTTCGATGCACTGCTGTGACGTAACCTGGTCTTCAAATTCAGACTTCGGGGGCTACAGCCCCTGGATTTACACTTTTTTTTTTCTCCCAGTGGTCTTAGTCATGAGTTCAAAGAAAAGTTTTCTAAATCAAAGAGTCCTGAGCACTCAAACATCGGTAAGGAGTAATAATGACACTTAGAGGAAGGCTCACAAAAAGAGTCCTGAAGGTGCATTTGAAGCTAAAAACCCACTGGATGCTAGAGACACATCAACATAAACAAACAATTTGTACTAGACAACACTTATATTTGTTGGAATCTTTTTTTGGCAGATAATCAACTCTCTGTTACTGTTGAAGTGTTAAGAAAGAAGTTATCTCCCTACACACCTACAAGTACCAAGGTTCTCCAGTGGAGGGCAGTGTCAGGCTGTGAAATAACAGAGGACTGGTTTTCACCTGAGCCAGCAGGAGCCCCCCCCCCCTCCATCCTCATATTCAGATGGAGTATGTGCATAATGATTTACGCTCAGCTCTCTGCTAGAGGCTGCAAACCATCATGTGATGTAACTACACAGCTTTTATTGAACCAAGTCTTCATGATCAATAACAGATCAATTACTGTCAATGACTTTACTTTAATTTATGGTTTTAATACAGTTTACCTGGTGACACCTCCTTATCACATGCTCTGAGGTGAACACCTGAAAGGAAAATGGCACAACACAGTATTTAAATGTGTGCGTGTGTGTGTGTGTGTGTGTGTGTGTGTGTGTGTGTGTGTGTGTGTGTGTGTGTGTGTGTGTGTGTGTGTGTGTTCATAGTCCCTGGGGCTTTGTAGACAGAAGCTCATTATGTTGCCTCCGGTGGGTTTTAATTGTTCAATTGTTTATTCAGAACAAGGGTTCTCCTCTGCCCCTCCAACACACACACACTCACACAAACACACAAAGAAAATTAAAAATAGACTCTGACATGCACACACTCTCTCTCTTTCTTTCTCTCTCTCTCTTTCAGATCATTATCTCATTATCAATATAACCTCTAACAGGTAAAGAGAACACTATTGACATTCATGTACGAATGGTGACTGGGTGCAACGTGGTAACCTCAAATTAATCATAATAAAAGGACCTATACATTTTTGTACATTTTTAAAGGGGAATAAATGAGTTTTAAGGACTGTGAATGGAGAATAAACAATGAGATAAAGTTAATTATGAATAGCAGAAACAGATTTCATGTTCAAAGTAAAACTATTGCATGTTATCAAAATTAACTATGGTAATTACAGCCCTTAGATTGGAAATCATTATTATTATGATATACTTTGAGCAGCTTTCGATATATAGTTTTCCGGCTTCTCCCTTATCATGCCCAGGTCTGAAAACTCAGCGGTCATCTTTGGTTTGGGAGGGTTTCTGTTTTATTGAGAGCAGTTTATGGCTCATAAGCGATGGTCTGTAAATGTCCACAGAAAATGCAGTTGGAAGTATCAAGTGACTTATGTGTTCGAACCCCTTTCTGGTGCCCATGCTGTGTTTCTCCACTAAAATCATCTGTTCACTGAATATCTGACCACTCACTGATTTCACATAACGCTGGGAGTCATTTACCATCCGTCAAAGTTAGTTTTTTGGTATAAGATGCTGTTTCTGGTGGGAAACCTCTCGCAAGAATTCTAAGACAACAGAAACAGAAACGTTTTTTGTTATTCCAATAGGTATGATCATTGCCATCGGATGAGGTGACACAGTTGCAATAAGCCTTGCTCATTAATCTGAGCCTGAATGTCTGAATGTTTTATTGTCACATCTCAGCTACAGGTTTGGTCAGTGACAGGTGGAGTACTGACTTGGATGCCCTGCAGTATGCTGGGTAAACCCTGTGAGTGTGTCCTGCCGACAAAGTGTGTGAACGAGTTTTAAGGATGTTAAATTAAATTTAATCAGACAGGTAATTACAGCCAGCAGCAGACAAGACCTGGGAATGGAAATGAAGAGCTGCTCTCTGATTGGATGGAGCTCACAGCTTTGTGTGTGTGTGTGTGTGTGTGTGTGTGTGTGTGTGTGTGTGTGTGTGTGTGAGAG